>MJUU01019178.1:0-32226 GCA_002080025.1 Modiolus philippinarum
TTTCACAATTTAATAGAAAAGATAACAAAAATGTCAAATATTTTGCGCAGGAAAGTAATATTCAGCGTTAAAATAATCATCACTCTTACATTAAAAAGTTTGTTCTTTAATTGAATTGAAATTTATAGACTTCCCGGGGTATAATACAGAAATCCGTTTGCAATTTCAACCATTATTACCGAAATGGCAAGGATTTGAAGTTTACCTTCTCATTTCTCCATCTTCCGATTTTAGCTAATTTTGCGGGGAACATGGTTTTAACATGGACCCTATTGGAAATTTTCTCTGAAACCACTGCGGCAGTTTGAACCAAACTTGGTCACAATAGTCCTTGAGTGGTCCCGTTAAAAATTGTGTCTGGCAAGTCCGCGCTTCATCCAAGATGGCCGCAAGCGGAGAACTCTGTCAAAAATTGTCGAGTATTGCAAAAATCTTTTTCTCTGCAAATACTGGGCCAATTGGAAACAAACTTAGTCACAATGGTCCTTAGATGAACCCTTTAAAAATGTGTTCGGCAAGTCCACATCATATCCAAGATGGCCGCCAGTGGAGAACATTGTTTTAACATTGGACCCTATAGGGAAACATATTCAAAGATATTCTCCTCTGAAAGTACATGGCCAATTGGAATCATACTTTATAACTATGGTCCTTACTTGGTCCCCTTTTTAAAATGTATCCTGCATGTCCGCATATCATACAAGATGGCAGTCAGCCGGGAATATTGTTTAACCTTTGACTCCATGGGAAATCATTCAATGATCTCCGCTAGATCTGAAAATACCAGGCCAATTGGAACCAAAGTGAGGCGAAATGATCCTTAGATGGTCTTCTTCAAGAAAGATGACAGTCGGTCTACGCCCCATCAAGAATAGCTGCCAGTGGGGAGCATAGTTTAATTTTGGATCATATAACATCAATGTCTATCAACAAACTTGAAAATTAGACCCTCAAACGTTGGGATTATTTTGACTTATTGTGTCAGCCATGCCCCAGGTGAGCGATACAGGCTCTTGAGATCTTGAGAGCCTCTTGTGTGCAAGATAAGTTGGAATGAATGGCACTGGATTCAAGTGTCCTAAACACTTGCCATTTTGTATAAATTGATTCTCTTATACCATAATAAACTGTTATAGTTGGATTTATACCATATATATCACACAGGGTTTTGTATTGCTAAAATTCCCCATTTCTGTCAAAAAGGTCAGAAATATAAAGAATACCCCTCTCATACCATTTTTGAAAAAAAAAGGTATTTTGATCAATCTTTACATCAGAATTTTTCCACACAGATGATTTGAGAGACTCCTTTGGGTTATGCGAGTAACTTATTTGTTTATATTAGGTTAAAGCGATGAACACCTGTTTCAAAAAAAAATTACGTAATTCATAGGGGTAAGCGTCTCCAAAAATAAGTAATTTCAATGTCTATTAGACTTTAGTAAAAGGGTTTTCTGTGATGATTTATCATTTATAAGTCGCCTAATCCAGGTCAATTTAAGTGATTTAAAAAAAATGTAAAAAGATGTACCATACTTCATCCTCCTAGTGAAGTATTTTGTGCCATTTGGTTTCTTGAAATTCTATCTCTTCCATTCAATATATAATTGAACATAATAGATTCTAATTTTTGTCTGGAGTTAGGAATTGCAATGAAAAGGTGGCTTAGGGTAGGAATGAGTAAGGTTCTGAAGACTGTTACTCTACCAAGCACACTAATGTTTCTTTTCTGCCATTGCTTTATTTTAGCTGCTATATCAAGAATCTTCTGATTGTAATTAAGATTTATAATTTTGCTCAAGTTTGTGCTAAAGTTGATCCCTAAAACCTCGAAAGGCTCATCGGTCCAGCTCAGGTTTTTATTTTTGCAAAGTCTTTCATTGCTATGGATTTTCGAACCAATCCATATTACCTTTGTTTTATCGAATTTATGGGTTAATCTAGAATATTTCAAAAATTGCTCTAAGAGATCTAATGTTTTCTTGAGACTTTTTTTTCCCGAGCCACCAAGAAAAATGCCAGTATCATCGGCATATTGAAAAAGTTTATAATAATTTTCCTTGACCTTAATTCCTTTAATGTCTTTGTTATTTCTTATCAAAATACCCATAATCTCAACTCATAACAAAAATAGATATGGAGATATTGGAACTCCTCGTCGGAAGCCTCTATCTTTGTAAAAAATAAATCAGAAAAAAACACAAGTTTGTAATACATACATGTTAATTTCAGTATTCAATATTTTAATACTATTTATAAAGTATTCACTTAAGCGAAAGAACCACATCACCTGATACAGTAACCCACATGAGACTGAGTCGAATGCCTTCTCAAAATCAATAAATTGTAGACGCCCCGGAATTAGGGTCTGTGTTTCGATCCCCGGTCGAGATAAAAAATTTCATGGACCCAATTTTCGGCTCTTACGCCATTTGCTAGTATGCACTCAAAGTACGTTAAACACTTTTCATTTAGTTCGGTAAAATGCAAATCATATGAAATATAAATTACCCAAGGTCGATGTCTCTCTAAGGGTACACTCCGTCTTCCTCCATCACTAAAACTGACCGCTACGATAAAAAAAAACTGCTGAAAGTGGCGCTAAACCCATACAAAAAAGAGTCATGACTTCGTACTAGAACAACTGGTATGGTTTCGATTGTGTTGTATGCTTTCACATGTTTTCAGATTGACTGTTAATTAAAGTTTTGAATACTTCATAATATTTTTGGATTTCTCGAAAGCCCTTCAAAATTTTGAATTTTTTTTTAAATTATGTTAGAATGTCAGATATAAGAATACTTGTTTCGATTTTTGTTTTCTTCTTTTTCTTAATTTGATTCTTTGATTCATTATATTTTGAAAAAAAAGTTGCAGCACGTTTTTCAGGATGCTGTTTCATAGCTAATACCGTAAAATTGATAGGTGATTATTTGAAATAAACTAAGTAACTATAAGAACTAATATTAACATTTACTAGGGCTTTCACTGAAAAAAGCGGGGGAGGGGGTAAAGGATAAAAGATCCCTTTCCACCTCCATTTACGCGAAAGCCCCTAACTTGGAAGTCCAATATAAAAGTCTGGTTCTTCGGATTTTCAATTTTCCCAAATTGGGAAACGATTTTTTTTCTCCTAATGTTTTTACTCAGCGGGAAGGGAAACAAATATTTTCATTTTTAACTGTTGTATCAAAAGGACAAAAATGCTAAATTCAAGCCTAAGCCTATGAAATATATTAAAGGTCCGACATTTTTAGAGCAACATCTTCATAAAATAGTATTAGACTATAACAAGAGGGAAAATCCAGATATAATAACTTTTAAATCCCGAGTGATCAAGAAAATATACTGCTCCATCCCCATTGTCCCCAAAAACAAAGGGTAGGTAAATCCCGATTTCCTGTGGAATAAAATAGTTGACTCAACCGCTCTTATATCTTGAGTTGCCGGTATATCCAGGACAACACAGGAAAATATTTGAAACAAAAAATAATGTATAACACCTCTTTTTCTTTTCTTTATCCTCAAATCACGCTTATTAATAAGAAAGTGTCCATAAAGTACACTACCGTACCAAAATAGCTGATTTTTAGATTATTGCTTGCGGGTATTCATTATCGATACTCTAAGGGCCTGTTCACACTGGCGTTAATCCGGATTAAGTTAATCTGGATTAATTTAATACGGATTAAGTTAATCCAGAACGTTACGTTCACTTTGACCAGTTTTTTGTTGAAATACACGTTACGTTGTGGATTAAGTTAATCCGGATTAACTTTTGCAGTGTGAACGTAATGTGGATTAAGCCGTTTTTACCTGAGTTAATCCGGATTAACTTTTGCAGTGTGAACAGGCCCTAACTTTCGACGTCTATTACTGTGACGTCATCTTCATTGAAAGAAAAAAAATATCAAGTGACGTGTGGCCGAAAAAGCCATTTTTGTCGTTATATTCATTATATCTTTCTTATGAGTTCGGTGACCTATTGTTTTTATTGCCTTATTCTAACTAATACAAAGAACTTTACAAGCTCTAAAAATATGAGAAAAAAATCAACAGCAGAATTTTCAAAATTTAATTGAAAAGATAACACAATTTTGTAATATTTTGCGCGGGAAAGTAATTAAGCGTTAAAATAATCATCAATTTCTCATTATTAGAATTGAAATTTATAGACTTCCCGGAGTGTAATACAGAAATATGTTTCCAATTTCAACTATTTTTTTTACCGATATGGCAAGGGTTTGAAGTTAACCTGGTCATTTCTCCATCTGCCGAATTTAGCTACTTTTCCCGGCGCCATATAATTCGGTGACCTATATCGTGCTATAAGCATATTATATAACTATATGTTACGGCTTTATTTTTCTGTGGCGTTTTTTTACGTCATTTACGTTATCTGTCCGTATGTGATCCTTATACACCAGGACCGGGTTGCACAAACATCAATTAAAGTTAATTGTGGAATGGTTTTGTGTTTTTCCTTTGAAGTAAAATGTACTATATATAAGATACAGTTGGATTTAGGAAAGGAGAGGAGCTTAAATGAATGTCACAAATGTACAATAACTGACTGTAACTCCAGTTATTGTACGCCTATTGTACACTTTTGGAGGTCAGAATATGTTTTTAAAGGAAATAATTTCCGAAAACGAAACATCTTATTAAAAAAATAACATCAAATTTTTGTGAAAACATGTAATAAAAAATTGTGTCAGCTGAAAAAAAAATTAGATAAACACTATCCGGATTTCATTCATTTTCGATAATTTATCGCAACTGTAATTTATCTCGATGACATAAATAGACTTCCATAATTTTCATCTAATTTGGGTTGAAAAACGACCAGCTTGCTCAACTTTACAACCAAATTCCTTGTTCTTCAAGAAAGTCCTTTTCGCATATGCCCTTGCTTTTGAATTAACGCAATTACCCACATATAATGAGATACACGTATCTCGGTAGATATTTAGCGCCATTCTTTCTTCGAATCCATACTTGATTTATCAATCTAGTGCATATGCATGTCAGTGTGGCGCTACTCTCTCTCTCCATAACGTTGACGGTTCAGTTAGTTTATCTCTTTTTTTTTCTATCATTATGCAATTCTAAAATTTACCGCCTTTTAGTTTTTAAAACATGCATACCATCTGGAAATAATAATAACTTTGTCATATAGTCTTTGAGTGAACAATATTACCGAACAAATGAAAGGTTTTCCTAAAATGGTTTGAAAAATATAATATTTTACGCTTATCCGACTTTTCCAATTATCCATACCTACCTATATAATTAACTAATTTTTTGATCGGTTAGGCAGAATAAAAAAAAGTTCTGTGTTTCCGGTAACCTGACCGACCCTAGATTTTAGGAGCTAAAATTACCTACCCTAAAGTTTTTTTGGCAATTTTTGAAGAAGCACTGTTTAAGTCTAGAAGTAACTCCCTATACGTCTATGTAAAAAGTTTTGAAAAAATAAAAAAATTGCCTACCGACCGACCCTATTTTTGAAGAGCATGTTACCGGAAACACAGGTATTTTTTTAGGCCTTATTTTTATCTTATTATATTATTAAGAGTGTATAAAAAGTTTTATCGAAAGCATGTTCTATATAGTAAATATTTCATTTTAAATTTTTCGCAAAAAAAAACAAAAACAAAAAACATTACATTTAGTTCAAAGTGTGAATTGATAAATTTATTAATACGTCTCTCAGATCAAATTTTTGCCAACCTTTCAATATTTAATAAAACATTAATTAAGTTCAATGTCGAATTACGTCGCTGCTACTATTACACGTAATTCGTCATGTTCGGCATTGACAAATAAATTCAGAATGAATTCAAACATAAATCAAAAGACAAAAGAAAACAAAAGAAATTATAACAAACAATACGTATTTCATCAAAATCTTAATTAAAAAATATTCCTTGGAAGCAAACATAGTCAGGGTCAAGTATTCAAAAAGATTGCTACAAAATTTCACAATCTACCGTTTAATATTACTCACATTATCGCAATATGGACACAGACAGAAATCGAAAGCGCGCCAAAAAACGTCGGCAAATTGATAGTCTTCGAGGTATGCCAAAACTGACGACGTCATAGTTCTCTATTGTTCCAACGTCAGAAAAACAACATAGGCCTAAAATAGGCCCGATGGCACTGAACGTAGTAAAAAATATTAGGCCCAAAATAGGCCCATGGCACAGAAATGGTTAAAGTAGTTCACAGAATTTCACAAAATTTATATTTTTGTACAGTGTGTCAATTTCTGCACTGTGACAGTTTCTGCACTGCTAGAATAATTTTTGTGACCATCACTTTTATTTTTATGTTGTTTTGATGCTATAAAGATAGTGCCCCAAAATTGACAAAATTTCACACCTCGTGATATATTTCCAATTTATCATGAGATGCTTATCCTTCTCATTATACAATGTACATCCTTGGGCAGGGGCTCCCCTTAAAATCTAGTTTATAAATATTGGTAAAATTGTAAAAAGTATGTAGGAGAATATTTTTTTCTAAAATTTTAGTTTTCTTGTTTGGTTTCCATGGCAGCCAAAAGCTTTTGGCCTGAAAAAAAATACCTGTGTTTCTGGTAACATGCTCATCAAAATTAGGGTCGGTCAGTAGGCAATTTAAAAAATATTCTCAAAGCTTTTTACATAGACATATTAGTATAGGGAGTTACTTCTGGACTTAAACAGTGCTTCTTCAAAAATTGCCAAAAAACTTTAGGGTAGGTAAGCATGGTAAGGCCAAAAAAAAAAAATTCTTGTTTCCTGCTTCCCGACCGACCCTGTTTTTTTGTTGCCGACCCTAAAAATTTTATGCTGTTCATGAAAAAGTAAAGAGCAGAAACAGACATTTTTATTGGCAGTTTGGTGAAAAATATTACAGTCAAGCTTCAAAATGTAACGCTGCTTTACACTTTGTTGAACATTGCCATAATTACATTAAAATTAGACCCAATTGATCAAAAACATTGAAACATAAATAAAAAAATGGTGCCCCTTTCCGGAAATTGAAACAATTACCGGATGGGAAAGGATACGTTATTTTTCTGGATCTTCCCAACAAAACGCGAAAAAAACATTTGGTAAAATAAAATAAAATGCCAACCGACCGACCCTATTTTTCAAAGTGTGGTAGCAGGAAACAGACATAAATTTTTTTTGGCCTAATTTTAGCCCCCAAATTCTAGGGTTGGTTGGGTTATAGGAAACACAGAATTTTTTATGCCCTCGGATTTAGATCGGGGGCATATTGTTTTTGCCCTGTCTGTCCGTCTGTCTGTCTGTCTGTGTGTCGACATGTCTGCAACTTTAACCTGGCTTATAACTTTTAAACCAGATAACCAGATGTGATATAGGATTTTCATATTTGGTATGTATATTGATCATGTAAAGCTGAACACCATTATGCAAATTTCACTAAGGTCAGGTCAAAGGTCAAGGTCACAGAGGTCAAAAGGTCAAAATCTAAATTTTTCTATAGCTCGTTAATTACAATTACTAGAGACGTGATATTTTATATGTGAATAGGTCTGATAAAGCTTAATATAAATCCACCCAAAAAATTTGGGTCAGGTCAAAGGTCAAGTTCACCGAGTGCTAATTTGAAAACTTTAACAAAAACTTTAACATTGCCTATATCTTTTCAACCAGACATGATAGGGCTTGATATTCCAAATATGAATAGATCTAATGAAGCTTAGTACAAATCCACCAAAAAAATTACAGCCAGGTCAAAGGTCAAGGTCACTGAGTGCAAATTTGAAAACTTAAACATTGCCTATATCTTTCCAACCAGATGTGATAGCTTACATGTACATTGAGATCGAGACCCTATATAATTGAAGTTATTTGTACTGTCTATGCCAGCCTTGGACCAGGTGAGCTACAGGCTCTAGAGATCCTTTAGTTTCCCCTCTTCAGCCCCAATTTCCACACTATATGACATGTAAAACAAGTTAATTTTTCATGTACTCTTGTGTATGTAATACTGAAATGTATTTTTTTCAGAAATCAAAGACAAATTGGTGAATTAGTTGGGAGTAATTATATCTGTTCAAAATGTCAGTTTTATGTAATACTAAAGAATTCACATTTGTGGCTGCTGAGGATGAAACATCACAGAAATGTTGGATGAGTCCATCCACTCTACATGCAATAGGAGGTGAAATAGCTGGTTACTTTAAAATATCTACTGCATATTTTGATGTTATTTGTCAGTCATGGCCAGATGATAGAATCCCTAATCAAAACATATGTTACAGTGATATTGTTAAGAAAAAGAATAACAGTTTGATGAAAACAGCGATCGATAGAATACACAGTGTGGTCACAAAAAACATAAATATTACAGTGATCGTAGAAAATTATCAGAATCTCAAACAAATGAAATTCAACTTAAAAAATTGTCCTGGAGTAATTGAAACTATGTGTAAAAATTTAATGCAAAAATTATGTGTAGCAAAAGATTATACTGTACATTTAAACAAAGTAAATTTAGCCAAATTATATGGAATCCATAGTATTCTGATAAATTCATGTGACAGTGAAGATTATGAAGAATTTTTAGTGGATGAACAAACTAAAATTTTGGTGACTGATATTATTAGCAAAGAAAGATACCTACAGAATTTTTATCATAGACCCCCAGATGTTGGAGGTTTACAAAGAGAAGCTGACGAATTGAGTGAAATTCTAAAGATTCCATTTCAGTGCAAGGCCATGTTGTCGGGAGAAATAAGAAAAATATTACCTAAGGGTGTATTGTTACGAGGTCCAGCAGGAACTGGGAAAACGTCTCTAGTTAGAACTGTGGGATATGATTGTAACGCTTATATAATTACTGTAAATGGACCAGAAATATTTGGTGCAAGACCAGGAGAAACGGAGGAAAATCTGAATAAAATATTAGATAAATGTCTACTGTTTAGTGAGGAAGGTCCTACAATATTATTTTTAGATGAAATTGATACGATCTGTCCAGATAAAAGGCATTCTGATGGGGAAAAAGATGTAAATTCTTCACGACTGCTGATGGATTTTTTCGACAAAATAACTGATAATGATAACATAATGGTTATCGGTGCTACAAATAGACCCTCCTCAATAGATATTGGACTTCGGAGACCTGGCAGGTTTGATAAAGAAGTAAATATTACACTTAAATTACATGTAAAAATATTTATTTACAATCTTATAATCTGAATTCTATACCAAATTAAGGCAATTAATTACATAAAAAAAGAGTTTAGTTTTTTTGTGTTTGTCGTAAACAGTCATTACAAAAGTAGTTGTTAAAAAACTGCTTGAAAATTTTTTGATGGAATGAAAACTTACACAGTTTAAGTATTTCAAAGTTCATTGCTATTTCCAACCTGTACCAATCTTGCAAATTAGAATACAATGTAGTACATTGTAAAGTGAAAAACAACATCATTTTATTGGTTCTTGAAATTGATCCATACTGCTATTTTTATGGTTAAAAGCTGTTAATGCTTTTTACTGCTGTTTACTGCTGTTTGCAGCTTGTTACTTTTTTAACTGATATTTAATGTTTTTACTGCTGTTTACTTGAAGCAGTAGATTAATAAGCAGAGGAATACTGAGTTACCAGATAGATGAATGTTCATCATCAACATCATCATTCATGGCTCATGGGGTTGCTAAAGTTTCAGTCTTCCATGTGAAGTTAACAAATTCAACCAAAAAGATTGGTTAATACGGGACTTTCACGATATGAACTCTCTGTCTCTCGTGTAATTGAATGCGGAAACGATCACCTCAGACACGCTGAGACACCAGTAAGAAGGAATACTGGATTTCTAAACCTACATTGTATTGAATTAAATATATAACTCATAAAAAACAAACAATTTAGGAAATTGAAGTGCATACAGCTCATTAAAATTATTGCAGTTGGAGTTTACATATATGTTATGGTCTCATGTTCATTTACTTAATATCCTTAATTTTCTCTTTATGACAATTCTTCAACTAAATTTTGATTAAGAAAAACAACTAACCTGAAGTGCTACAAATGGATTAAATATAAATCACCCTTAGCTCAACAGTGTCCATTCATTATTGATTCCCTCTAAATGTATTGATGTATTGATTTTTTTGTATAAAAATAGAACTGTTTCTGGAGTGAACACAATTCAAAAGTCCCATATTTTAAGTATTTTTAAGAGTTACGACTTGAAATCTGTTCCTTTACATGCTTTAGTTAGCTCTCATTCTGACATTCAGTTCTTATTTCCTCAATACTTAGGTTGTATCCATTTACAATTCTTACTTGTCAGAGGCAATAATCACCTACATTGTAGGCTCATATACAATGTATTACTAGTACTTTGACTGTCTGTGTCATACACGCGTAGGCTTTTCAATTTTTGTTTGTCTTGTCTATGTATCAAATTTAACTGGATTTTGATTATACTTTCAGGTAATGATAAATGTACCAAGCCAAGTACAAAGACTTGATATATTGCAGAAGATAACACATACTTTACCACTAGGACGGGATGTAAATTTAAATCATCTAGCTTTTTTAACCAATGGCTATGTAGGAGCTGATTTAGTATCTCTGTGTAGAGAAGCTGCACTGATGGTTCTATTAGACTGGGATCAAAATAGTTATCAGGTTTGATCAAACTTTTATTATGTGATATATGTTTTTTCATCAACTTTTTCAATTCTGATTTTAAGGTTCAGGTCATCCATTAAGAGCCTAATGCAGTAGAATATACCTTTGAAATAACTCCTTTAGATAAGCCAGGATACAAATTAAATCAAACTAAAGGTAAGTGCAGCAAAAAGATATTTATAGACTGAAAATATCATCTTGTAGTACTGGTCTGGACTGTAATAAATGAGCCATTTTTAGTTTGCCTAAGTTTAGGGGGACAAGGGCTTTTTCTACTTTTATTAAAATAGGTCCACAACCCCTGAAATTGGGAAAATTTGATCGGCAGCATCCATTTTGGGAATTTCCTATGATATTTCCATTGCATACATTATTCTACATATGTCTCTTTTAAAAAAATGCAAAAAAAAAAAAAAAAATCATTCTAGTTGATTTAAAACCCCGCTTTTACATCTTCTGTCTTCCTCTGAATTTCGGAATAAAGAAATTTCTGTAAACAGATTCTAAATCATAAACATTGTTTAAATGCTCAACTCCATTGGGAACTTTTACATATTTTTGGGGAGAAAAAGGTGTTTTTACATGGGGAATCAGTCTCTTTAAAGGATGTAAAACAAAAGTAAAAATGGCACTCGGGACTATTGGAGTACCCCTGGCGTCCTCGTCCACGCCCGTGTCTACATCGGCGTCGGCATCCACACTTGGGTGTATATCTCAGCAACTATGCATGGTAGGGTCATCAAACTTTACATGCAGATGCATCTTGGGTTGACTCACAGCCTCCATGAAAATAAGGCCTCTTTGACCTATATTATCCGCTTAAACGACTTACATTCAAGTTTACGCCTGAGTTCAGATCTCGGTCACTAAACATATTAGGATCATGTAACCTTGCATATGTATGTATCTCTGATAGTAGGTCAGCATCAAGGCAAAATTAGGCTTATTTTCCGCTTGAACGACTTACATTCAAGTTTACGTCCGAGTTCAGATCTTAGTCACTATACATGGTAGGATCATGTAACCTTGCATATGCATGCATCTCAGATGGTAGGTCAGCATCCAGGCAAANAGTCACTATACATGTTAGGAACATGTGAACTTGCATATGCATGCATCTCTGATGGTAGGTCAGCATCCAGGCAAAATTATGTTACTATGACAATGTGCCAGAACGAGGCCAACTTTGTAATCGTTGATTACCTATGTTTTTCAGATATTTAATTCATTTCTCGTCACAGTGATTCCAAATTTTATTTGTGGCAACTGCAGTGGGATTTATCCCTGTTGAATTTTAACAATGTCATGGAGTATGACGTCCTTGGATAAGGACTTCTTAAGGTAGATCGAGCCTAATAAAAATGCCAGACAGAATTCTTTTATTTTAAGATATTTTGTAGGTGTTAGTCCATTTGTTCAAAAACTAAAATAAAAATGATTTGTCACTGATCATCTTTTCATGTTATCAGGCTTTGAACATTGGGCCAAATTAAGTGTTTTTCAGTAATATTTACAAAGAACATATAGGGAACTGTGAGGACATGCTTACTGTTTAGCTTTCATATGAAATAAATATCTGATAGATTTTTAAATATTTTTGATATTTCAGAGATATACACTTCAGCTATATGTTGAGCTAATAAAAATATATATATCACCATGTAATGAAGAAAGATCTCTTATATAGGTCACGAAATGGACAATATTACGGGAAAAAAGGGGGAGTGTAGTCAAATGTCAATCTATTATGATGTCCCAATGAAAAGGCCAAAAAAAAGGAATGTCCCGGCTTGAAAAACAGTCAATTCTGCATTCGACTCTTGTTTCGCAAATGCGTTAATGGAATGGCTGCGCGTTAGTGTCAATCCACCTTAGGAATGTGTCTCAAAGAGAGTAGGAGGAGGTAATGATTGTTAATACTGGATTAATCTCTTATTTGAATTGTTGTGCAGTAGCTGATAATTTTGTACAGGGTACCAGAAAAGGAAACCTATATTGATTGGAATTGGAACCCCAAAATCAACATTTTATTCAAATAACACTTTTTAAGTTCCAACTTTTCTTATGTTCCCTGGTGTCATTAAATTTTGTTACCTTCGATACACAGAACAACCTGCTCTATGGAGGTTTATAAGTATAATTCCTGAAGCTTGTACATAAATAAATAGTTATTATATTTGTATTTTAAGGCTAAAGAAGTCTGCATGAAGCAATTTGAAATGGCACTCAGAAAAATTGTACCTTCCATCAAGAAAGGAACAGTTGGACTGGTTGAATTGTCTCCTGTTTACTGGACCCAGATTGGTGGTCTGCCAGGCATTAAAACCCAGATAAAGCAGGTAATATTTGTATGAATTTCAAATGTTCAAAAAACAAAAAAAAAACATAATATTAAATACAGATCCATACTGAAAATTCAATAGCCAGGACCTTTCATAATACCATTTCTTTTAGGATTGTTTATAGTGTAAAAAAAGAATTTCTGATACGAATATAAATATGCTACAGAACATTTCAATAACCTCAAACTTCTGTATCATGTGTACATGTGCAACAAAATATTATCATATTTCAAGCAAAGTTCTGTATACAAAGGGAAAAAAGAGTGTCATGTGAGAATTAAAAACTATCAAGTTACCTCTAGAGTTTATATCTTATAACTTAAATTGACTAGCTGAAGTAGCCATGAATTCTCATTTCAGGCTGTTGAATGGCCAATAAAACATCCAGAAGCCTTCCAGAGGATGGGTTTACCTTGTCCAAAAGGTGTGTTGCTTTATGGACCACCAGGATGTTGTAAGACAACACTTGTTAGAGCTGCTGCTACGGAAACCAACGCAACATTTATAGCATTAAATGGAGCACAGATATATTCCCCTTACATTGGTGATTCTGAACGATTAATTTCAGAGGTAATATGAACTTAATGAATTATTTTCCATAATTTTACTCAAGGAAGTGACGTCACAATACAATTCTTAAATTATTGTGAAGTAAAAATCTCACAATAAACTATGCAATCCTAGATCCTTATCAAAACTCAAAAATATTCAACACATGATTGACAATGTAGTAATTCACTAAAGAATTCCAGGCATTTGTGAATAAACCTGAGATATATCATTGTGTCCATACTAGTATTGTTTGCACACTTTTATTCTGTCCATATCTGTATTGTCTCTAAAAACATTTAAATTTGCATTTACTGTATTTATTCAGGGTTTAATTAGGGGGATATAACTGGCTGCCATTCACCACAGCTCTAATTATGATCTTGGATTAGTTACAGTTATTCAAATGTAATATGATTATAAATAGCATTTGAATGTAACAGTATATGACATGTTACCAAGTTCAAGTTCAAGTTTTATTTTCTCAAGTCCCCAACAGGGGAATGTGAATATAAACAAAGTATTTTGCACATTACATGTCTAATAACATAAAGTAATGCATTAAAGAACATTTTTATGCAACATATATACAACTGAGTTATGTGATATGAAAGGAAGACAATCAATAGATTGAAATAATACAATTAATTGACTACTGAAAGTACAATTTTACAAAATTTTGCAAGTTTATAGTAAACATTATAGGAATCTGAATTCAATAGGTTATAAAATTTGTCATTGTTTGGATTTGTAGTTAAATTACGTGGCAATAATAACTTGCGTTCATTTTTTAAAAAAGAACATTCAAATATATAATGGTATTCATCACCAATACAATTACTGGTACAGATGTCACAAATTCTATCATCACGTTCAATACCCCAAAATCTACCCTTTTCAATAGGAAGTCTATGATTGAGACATCTAAAATTACATAATGCTTTCCTTAAATCATCTGGCAAATCAAGTAAATATTTTTCTAAACCATGATTACATTTAAAAATTCTATAATTAAGACATTTTGGTGAATTAAAAACATTTGCAGCCCATTTCTGTTTAAACTGGTCACATAATCTTTGTTTTACATTCCTTGACAAAAATACATTATTAGTTACATTCTGTGATATCCAAAGATCAGAATAACCACATTCATTCAGAATATTCTCAATATACAGTAACCATTTGGAATGAAAAATATCATGTTCATGCAATTTGTACAACAATTTATACAAAATAGCAGAAATCTTATCTTGTTTGTTACAAATAAACCTTTTCCATAAACCAATCATTCTGCTTTTAATAAAAATCTCTATAGGATATCTACCTAACTCACCATATAATATACAATTAGGAGTAGATTTTTTAACACCAAGAATGATTTTATAAAATTGTAAAAACAAAGATTCAATCGTATCATTATTCTCAAAACCCCACACTTCACAACCATAAAGCAATATGGGGGATATCATTGTATCAAACATCTGAAGTTGAATATCAATAGGTAAACCAAGACTACGACATTTTTTCAGCATACAATACATTGCTTTTCTACCTTGTTCTAATAACTTAGCTCTATTTTTTGAAAAAGAACCATTTGACATAAAAATTATACCTAAATATGAAAAATCATTTTGCAACATTCCAAACTTCTCCATTTATTGTAAATACAGGGTTATCTCTAGATTTACGTTTGCTAAAAATAACTACTTTGGTTTTTGAAACATTGATTTCTAATTCCCATGTTTTACAATACAAGTACATGGCATTGATTGCAGCTTGTAATTCAGCCTTAGATTGAGCTAAAATAACAGTGTCATCTGCATATAACAACAAGTACAGTCTAAGGTATACAGATATTTCATCAGTATCAAGTATATGAGCAGCATTATACACATCATTTAAACCATTATATGCTCTAGATATGAAATCAACCAAATCATTTAAAAATATAGAAAAAAGTACAGGTGAAAGATTTTCACCTTGACGAACACCTACATTGCTTTGAAAATATTCAGATAACAAATCATTTTGACGAACGCAAGATTTAGCACTTTCATACATAGCATGAATAATAACAAACATGTTGCCATCAATACAGTTTTGTAACAATTTATGCCATAAAGCAATTCTATTTACTGAGTCAAATGCTTTACGATAGTCAATAAAAGCACAGTACAGAGGTTTATTTCTACACAGATATAAATCAATAAGACATTTTAGGTTGAATATGTGATCATAAGTACCATAATTTTTTCGAAACCCTGCTTGTTCTTCACAGAGAACATTCATACTTTCTAAATAAAGGTTTAACCTGTTGTTTAATACACTTCAGCTGTAAACAACTTGCCATAACAACTCAAAATAGTAATACCTCTATAATTATCAGGGTTTGCAATATCACCCTTGTTTTTATAAAGTGGACATATTACACCAACTGACCACTGATCTGGTATTATACCAGATTTAAAAACAATATTAAAAAGTTTTACATATACATCAATCATTTTCTCACAAGACTTCTTTAAAAATTCATTTAATATCATATCGGAACCACATGACTTGTTATTTTTTAAGGATTTAATAGCTTTTACAACTTCATCTCTAGTTATATACCAGAGTGCTTACATAGTTTCATAGCAAGTGCTGAAATGCAAAACACTAAGTAATTTGTAAGAATGTATAAAAATTCATTTTTATGCCCTGCCCACGAATGTGGAAGGGGCATATAGTGTTACCCTTGTCAGTGCTTCCGTCCGTCCGTATGTCCAGTTAAGTTTTGCGTTTAAGTCCATTTCTCAGAAACTGTACGGTATAGGACATGATAGTAGACCAGTAGGTAGATCTTGGATAGTACTACATAGTTCACTAGGCAGTTTGACACTTTGACCTATATTTCATGGTTGAGTGACTGTGGTTAAGTTTTGTGTGAAAGTCCATTTCTCAACAACTACATGTTATAGGACAATGATGTTTCATCAAATTAATTGCCTTGATGAGTACTACCCAAATCATTGACAATTAGGTGGCTTTGACCTACATTTTATGCTTCAGTGACTTTGGTTAAGTTTTGTGTTTAAGTCTATTTCTCAACTACTATGTATTTTAGCATCATGATATTTCACTGTAACATTCAGCTAGAGAGATCTGCCCATTTCACCAACAATTGGATGACCATGACCTACATTTTATGGTTGAGTGACTTCGGTTAAATTTTGGATTTTATCACAATTCAGTGACAGGGAACTAATTTTATGAATGATTGACTTGGGTTAATCTGGTGCAATAAATTTATTGGCGGGGCAGCCATGTCTTACAGGCACATTCTCTAGTTTTATAATGAATTAGGTTATTGTACATAAAGATGAATGTCCTGGCTCAAATAAGAATTGGATAAACTCAAGGACATTATTGAAATCATTTATTTGTTTACTTGCCACCTCTAGAAGGTGTTAATTAAAAACATATGAATGGTAAACATATTTTGATCATTTCTGGATAGTGAGCTAAATAAATGTTTGTTCAACAGTTAACTTAAATATAAATGGTAAGAAACATATTGTAAATCTAGGTTAAATTTTGGCAGCCTTGTATAGGTCCAAGTGATACCATCACCACTTGATAAAGGTGACAAGGTAGATAAAAACTGTTGTGATGTGCAGTTCTATGCTGTAAATTTTAGAAAAAAAATGGGGGGGGGGGGGTCTCATCTAGTAACCCAAACTACAAAGGAAGTTAGAAATTGATCAAATTGTGATTCCTTCTGCACTTATCTCCCGAAATCTCTTGCTTAAATTCCACAAAACTTCCAATTCCGATACCCCAAAAAAGGTACCCCCCCTTCCCCCCCACAAAAATTAAAAAAAAAAATGCACAATTGACATTAGAGTGGCAATTAGTCTATAATGGTGTAAAGATACACTGGTATATTGATATATTGTGATAATTTTCTGGTATACCAGTATGGAATCCAGCGTATTGATACATATCGTTTTCTGATTTCTGCTAAAATTTCAGAATGGAGTACCACCAAAATTCCTGAATTTTTTTTTTTTTTTGATATGGAAAAGTAAGAAAAAGGATTAGCTACATGAAAATGAACACTCTTGCTCACTCATAGTGATGAGACGATTATCGCCGACAATCGATTAGCGGTCGTTTGAACTTCAACGATGTTACTAATCGATGCCAAAAATAATAATCGATTATTGCCGACGTCACTGAAAAAATATTCTGGTGTGTTGATTTCAACAACCGCTAGCTTTATTCATCAAAATATTCACGAGAAATGACAATAAAACACTTAATTCCTTTTTCTTTCCATCATGTTCAAGGAGAACAATTAACTTCCTGTTTATGGATATATACGAAAACCACATCGGACCACAATGAACCAATATAATTGTAAGATATATGAAAAAACAAAGTAAATTGAAATTTAAAAAAGATTATTATTAATAAATATTAATCAAATAAATGAGTCAGAGGGATTACTAGTCATTCAGGAATAAAGTGTTTCATGGTATGTTACAAAAGAACATAAGATAGTGTGAAGATGTCAGTCTTGTTATGTCTGTACATATTTTCAATTTATATCATTGTGTTTGTAACAGAATTTCATTTAACTCACTTGTAACTAAATAAACACTGAATACTGCAGATCAATTTGTTAACATAGGAAAAACAAAATTAAGAATATTTCATGAACATTTCATTAAACTATTGGAAAAAGCAGCATTAAAAAAATCTGATTATAATCGATTATTAATCGATTATAGCTGTCTGATTATTTCTGATTATCGATTATGAAATTTTTCCGATTCCCCAACACTACTCACTCAAGAATATTTTACTATTTTATCACGTAAAATAGTTTAAAGATGAAGATTTGAAAATGTAATCAAATTGAGAAATCTGAAGATGATACGTATCAATACGTATCATGATATGCTTGCGCTGTATCGATATATCATGATACAATATTTTATTGACGATACTCATCCCTACAATTAGATAAGTCAAGGAATAGAAGGTTTTAACAGGGACATACAGATATACTATTCCCAATTTTCAAGAAAATTTGAATCCCTTATTAATTTTAAGAGACTTCTCTAAAGCTGTTCACTTTAATAGCAAAATGGATAAATTTCATTTAGATTTTTATCATGAAAATGGCATATGAACCCTGTCTTTTCATTTGTATTGTGAAGTATGATGACCTAGTAATTTATAATTGTCAAATTAAGTTACCGATAATTGTACTATATATACAGTGATTTGTCTTTTAGGTTTTCCAGAAAGCTAGAGCTGCAGCTCCATCTATTATATTTCTAGATGAGATAGATTCTATAGTGGGGAAGAGATCAGAAGGATCAACAAACAGAGGTGTTCAGGAAAGAATCCTGGCTACATTACTGAATGAAATGGATGGAATAGGGATACGAATAGATGACAAAATACACTCAGCTGACAAAGTATTGGAAGGGGAGAGAAATATGAAAAATGAACAGGTTTGTATTTGAAGGAGAATCAACTGGTTGAGAAAGAAATACTAAAAAATCAAAAGATTGGATATGTTCAATTTGCTGTCATATAATGGACCATTAATGCATTCTGGCATTCAGATTCACCAGTATAATTGCATTTGAGGATGTCATAATCACAAAAAGGTAATGTCAAAATGAAAAGTGGGTGAATTGCGGGGTTGTTGTCCAGTGTCACATGGGTGCAGATGCATCTATTGTTTGGAACTGTTATCATTGCTACCATGATTAAACTCGTTGCCTATGTCAGTATGCATGCTACAGGATGACTACTATAAAGTTATAATTTTCAAACCCAAAATCAAATTTTTTAAGACTTTTCTATTACATTTAGAGCTAAGCTACATGTATATTGATTTTAAAAAGTACAAAACTTTTTTGAGATCAAAACCAATGCATTTAACGGAACTCTTAAAACACACATACCAACACATTGGTTTGATTGTTACATTCATTATCTGCTATCCAAATAAAAAGTGATTGTCCATATTTGGTATGTATATCCTTTATAATACCTCTACAATACAAGGAAGCAATGTTCAATTGGGTCTGTAAGTCTTGTTCAACTTTCACTTCCAGATCTGCGGGGCATAAGGACCTTTAATAGGACGCAGGGAACAGCCATTTTATTAAGCAGGAGTTTGGGATTAACGCTTAATGGGATCCGGGATTTTTGTTGTCATTTTTTGGGAATCAGGATTTAAAATTTTATTTTCTTGGGAATACAGGATTTGAAAGTTATCTCCTCAGGATTCCGGGACCATTCCCCTCTTACCCAACCTCAGATACAAAAGTCGTGTTTTATACAACAAGTGTGGACCCAAATTGATGTCTCGCCGTCCCTTCATGGTCGCAAAATTGATGTCAATTCTCAACCTGACTAAATCAGAAAACTAAACATATTTGCTAGACTGTGAAATTAGGGTACGTGACAAAGGCAATAGAGCAGACTGTCATGAATCACCCCAAAAAAATATCAGTGACCACTGATAGATACTGAAAAACCGTGAAAATGAGGTCAAGGGCTAAAGCCAAACAAAAGGCTGTCATATTCCATTTAAGACAACCCAAATACCAAATATTATTGACCTTACATTAAAAGATACGGGGAAACTTAACATGATAACTGGACCGGGAAATTGAGGTCACAGACAAAAACCATATAGCAGACTGTCATTTACTACCCAAGACCAACCTATATACCAAATATTATTGACCTACCACTTATAGTTACTGAGAAAATGACCTAATCACTAAAACTTGACATACTCACTAGACCGTTAAATTGAGGTCAAGGACAAAAGCCATATGACAGACTGTCATGAACTATCTAAGACCAACCTACATACTAAATACCATTGACCTATTACTTATAGTTACTGAGAAACTAAACTAAGCACAAACACTTAACAAGTTCAATGGACCGTGAAATTGAGGTCACGGACAAAAACCATATAGCAGACTGTCATGTACTACCCAAGACCAACCTATATACCAAATATCATTGACCTACCACTTATAGTTACTGAGAAACTAAACTAAGCACAAAAACTCAGCATGTTCATTGGACCATGAAATTGAGGTCACAGACAAAAACCATATAGCAGACTGTCATGTACTACTCAAGACCAACCTATATACCAAATATCATTGATCTACCATTTATGGTTACTGAGAAAATGACCTAATCACAAAAACTTAATGTGAAAGTTTAGACCGCCGCCACTGCCGTCGCCGTCATACTTTGTACGCATATGTCTCACTTTCCGCAACTATCGTCGCGGGCGAGACAAAAATGGAATAAGTAACAAAACTAGATACCAAACAAACAAATCTAAACTTAAGTGCAAAATGAATCCACAGTGAAATTACATATTTATCATGAATTCTCAGTGAACGTTACAAGACATACAGACATTATTATTAAATTTAAAGGTTATTTTTAGCTCACCTGACCCTAAGGGTCATTGTAAGCTATTGGCACCATTTGTTCTGATGTCTTTATGTTGTCCATTAGCTCTTCTCCTCTGAAACCACTGAAGCAAATTCAATCATCTTTTCAGAAATGATGTATGGAAGGTCCTTTACAAAAATTCTCATTTCCTTTTTGATCCTACAAAAAGCATGGTTATCAGCATGTGAACTTTGTTTCACATTGTATACCATGCAGGAAAAACATCATTTTCATAATCTGCTTTGAAGCTATTTAAGTAAAGTGGACTGGAATGAAGTATGGAAGGTCCTTTACAAAAATGTTTTTTGTTTTGTTCCGATTTAACAATAAAACATGGCTGCCAATGCAGAACATGGGGAAATTCATCTCTTGATCATCTCCTTTGAAATTTTTGAAGCAAATTCAACCAATATTTACTGGAATAACAAAATGGGAAGTCCTTGACAAAGATTTGTAACTTTGCTTGTCAGATAAAACAATGGCCTTGCATATTTATAGGCAAATCTACAGTTAACACTGGCCTTAGAGATTTTTAAGAACACTGAAATGAAATGAGCACCAATAAACATACATTCTTGTTGGTCTATCTACATGTATATGTTTTGTAAATGTGTTCCTGGACCTAACCAAGATTTGTTTCTGTGAATGATAACATTGATATGATATTTTACTTTCAGTCAACAACAACATATAAAGTAGAAAACAGAAATGTCTTACTGGTAGCAGCTACTAATCGTCCAGATTTGATAGATAATGCTCTAATTCGTCCTGGACGTATTGACAGAATACTATATGTACCTCCACCTGATAAAAAGGTAACCAATTTTCCAGACCTGGGTTATCCATATCTGGTGTGCATTCCCTTTAGATGTTATTTCAGGGATACGGAAATTTTCCTACCCCAATTCAGTCATTTTTTGGGGGTCAAAAAATGTGACTGAAAATTTTGACATCATCTTTACCCCCTTTTTTCAACAATTGCGATTTAAGCCAGATATTCAAAGCACCGTTTTATTTTGGTCACATATTATGATGACTGAGGTTATGAAAGTACTTCATTTGGTTGATAATCTGTGTGTATCATTTGAGGTGATGTCCAAATGCAAAATTCAGTCAACATTTTCTTTGAGTAAATAAGAAATGGCACATGAGTTGTAATTTCGAACAAAATCAGAAACGGCTATGAACTGCGGTCAAATTCAAAACTTGAACGACTTCTCGGTGCACTAACCAAATTCATTGGTAATCAAATATAATTTAGTTTGATTTTTCATTCTTTGTGTTAATTTTACTTTGTAAATACAAACATTAGCTTTAAATAAAGCTTGCTAGACTTAAAATTACTAGAAGTGAAATTAGACTTAGTCACAATGGTCTTTAGGTGGCCCCTTCCAAAAATGATATCTTACAGATTCATATCTCATCTGAGGTGTCCTCCAGGGTGGTAGTTAGTTTAGCATTGTAACTTATAGAGAACACATTCAAAGATCTTCTTCTCTGAAACAATTGGGCAGATTTGAACCAATCCTGGTCACAATGATCCTTTTCAAAGTTGCATCAAGCACTCCATACAAGATGGCCACCAGCTGGGGACATATGATTACAGAAAACTTGATGGGAAAACACATGCAAAGATCTTCTTCTCAGAAACTTCTAGCCTATTAAATCAAACTAGATAAGTCACAATGATCTTTACATAATCCCCTCTAAAAAGGTATTCTGAAGGGTAGTACCTCAACCAAGATGGCAACCAGATATGTAGATATGTTAGCATAAGCCCATATGGAAAACACATTACTAAATCTTCTTCTGTTAAACTACTTGCCCAAGTATAACCAAATTTAGTCACAATAGTCCTTATATGGTCCCTCCTAAAAAGGTATCAGGCAGGTTTGTACTTCATCAAAGATGGCTGCCAGCTGGAAACGGTTTAAAATTGGAGCCATAATGGAAAACACATTCAACATGATCTTTTGAAGTCATGCCATATTGTGGGATACTTTTTGAGATGTGTGAGGAATACTACTTCCTGTACTTACTTTATGCTCAATTTTTGACACCTATTGCACTACAGAGTGCAGTGGTAAATGATACAATTTATCAAAACTTTTTTCGATGGCGATGCTATATTGTAAGATACATTTTCAAATTTGTACAGGTTATTAGATGCAGAGAGTTGACAACTGGTATTACAAGTGAGCAGAGGCTTGCAGATGCCTTGTTTTATATACGTGGGTCATTCTTCAGGTTTTGAAGATTTTGAATTGATGTCTTAGAACAATCAAAATATTTTTATCAAGATTCTACTTGTGTGCACAAAGTTATAGAAAATTGGCCAGAAATTTCTCATTAAAAGATAAATAAGTCAGGTTTATTCTATTTTAAAAAATGTTTTGCTTATTTCAGGCTAGATTAGAAATTTTAAAGGTATTTTCAGACAAGATGCCTTTGGAAGGTGTAGATTTGGTCAGTATCTCTGAAAATACAGATTTATATTCTGGAGCAGATTTGCAGAACTTATGTAGAGAGGTAGATATTGAACTTTTGCCTATTTCTATTCCACACTGTAAAACTGATGGAATATTGTGATCTGAATGCTTATCTTTACCTTACTTTTTTCTACAATAATCATTAGACTGCAAAATTGAAACACATTAATCTCAAACGGGTAATTCTATCTAAAAATAATACTTTTTGATTACCTTTGAGGGAAACTACTTATTTGAATTCCTTTGAAAAAAACTAGTTATTTACAATAATTGCAAAAATATGATAATTTTTTATTATTTCATGTAATTCTCTGGACTACTCAATTTTTTAGATTTGTACCTAGCAATTTCATATTTATTTTGAATATATTTTATCTACAACAAGTTATTTGAATTTATTGGATTGCACAAATTTTTTTATTCCACTCTCAAAGACTAGATAATTTTTTAGTTCACTTGACCAAAGCGGTCATTCCAATAGCAGTGTTAGCTGTTGATGTCATCTTGCATCCAGCATCCTTTACTTTTCACATTTTCACCGTTGCAAATTCAACCAAACTTTGTAGGAATGATGTATGGAAGATCATTTACAAAAATTGACAATTTTATTCTGATCTGATAAAAAGACATTGCTGCCAGAATGGAGCATGTTTGAATGAAATTTTGATCATCTCCTCTGAAATTACTAAAGTAAATTAGACCAAACTTTACAGGAATGTTATGAAAGGTCAATTATAAAAAGTTTTATTTCATTCAAGTCCATTGAACACTTAGTGTGTCTGTGATAAAGAAACAAAAATGATACCAATACATCTCCATTTCCCTAAAAATAAATGAAAAGGCAAATTATCTCCCCTTGATAGTGTTGGTTGATAATTATATTCTGCAAGAACATATACATATTTAGGCCCCGCCATGAAATGGCGGCGCCTTATAGTAATCAGCCTGTCCGTCTGTCCTTCCGTCTGTCCGTCCGTCCGTCCCTCAGCATTTTCTATGTCGTACGATTACTCAAGAATGCCTTTACGGATGTTTATGATTTTTTTACTCAAAGTTGCACTTGACTGAAGGAAACTCCCTTTCGATTTTGAAGAAAATCGGAAAATGATTTTTGAGAAAAAACTTCATTTTTATATGAAAAAGTTCATATTTTGAGAATTAGCTCTATGACGTACAATAACTCAAGATTGCCTTCAGGGATTTTAATGATTTTGATACTCAAGGTTGAACTTTACCAAGGGAAGCTCCCTTTGGTTTTTGTGGAAAATCTGAAAATGATTTTTGGGAAAAAAAAAACGATCATTTTTATATGAAAAAGTGCATATTTTGAGAATTAGCTCTATGTCGTACGATAACTCAAGATTGCCTTCAGGGATTTTAATGATTTTGATACTCAAGGTTGAACTTTACTAAGGGAAGCTCCCTTTGGTTTTTGTGGAAAATCTGAAAATGATTTTTGGGAAAAAACTTCATTTTTATATGAAAAAGTGCATATTTTGAGAATTAGCTCTATGTCGTACAATAACTCAAGATTGCCTTCAGGGATTTTAATGATTTTGATACTCAAGGTTGAACTTTACCAAAGGAAGCTCCCTTTGGTTTTTGTGAAAAATCTGAAAATGATTTTTTGGAAAAAAAAAACGATCATTTTTATATGAAAAAGTGCATATTTTGAGAATTAGCTGTATGTCGTACAATAAATAAAAATTCCCATCAGGGATTTATATGATATACACAAGGTTGGTCCTGATCAAAGGAAGCTCCCTTTTGTTTTTTAGGAAAATCTTATTTCCATGGAATTCCGCAGTCAGGTTTTTAGGACACACAAGGGGCGGGGCCCTTTCTGACTTTGTCAGTATTCTAGTTTTCCGTCATCAAGTGGGTACACCATTTGTCCGGATAACTCCTCCTACAGTTTTTAAGATAGGAAGTTTTTATTTTGCAGGTTGAATGTGCACATATCAAAGATGTGCATGGTACTTTGATTTTGATTTTGGATTATTTTTCAGAAAATTACCCGTTGTTGAACTTTGTCATTTTTGAGCATTATATTGCATATAGGGTACACCATTTGTCTGGATAACTCCTCCTACAGTTTTTAAGATAGGAAGTTTTTATTTTGCAGGTTGATTGTGCACATATCAAAGATGTGCATGCTACTTGGATTTTGATTTTTGATATTTTTTTTCAGAAAACTACACATTGTTGAACTTTGTCATTTTTATGCATTATATTGCATATAGGGTACATTATTTGTTCGGATAAATCCTCCTACAGTTTTTAAGATATTTTACAGGATGATTGTGCATCTGTAAGAGGTGTGCAAACTACTTGGATTTCAATGTTTGATAATTTTTAGATAATGCAGGATTATCGGATATGTGGGGGCGTGGGGTATGTGAGCTTGCTCACTAAGGTTCTTAAATTTGCCATAGAATAACACATTTAAATCGTGAAAAAAATATAGATGAATGCAATTGAAGCATTTAGAAGGTTTGCATTTTATATTTTACTGATATATTTTTCTTTCTATTATGTACAGGCAGCACTGCTTGCTTTAACAGACAACCTACAAGCACAGTCTGTAACCATGGAACATTTTAGACAGGCCTTGTCAATGCTTGAACCTTCCTTGACAAAAGCTATAATAGAAAAATACAGTACAATGGTTATAAAATGATCAATAGGCCATCTATGAGCAAACTCTGTAACGATTCAACATTTTAGACAGGCATTGAACCTTCCAGAATAACAACTATGATAGAAAAATACAGAAAAATGTTGATAAAACAGACAACATACAAGCAAACTCTGTTACTATGGAACATTTTAGACAGGCCTTGTCAATGCTTCAGCCTTCCTTGACAACAGATATGATAGAAAAATACAGTACAATGGTTAGAAAATGATCAATAGGCAACAAACAAGCTGTAACTATGGAACATTTTAGACAGGCCATGTCAATACCATACTTGAACCTTCCCAAACAACAAGTTTGATAGAAAAATACAGTACAATGGTTGCAAAAATGATCTAATTCATATAACAGAAGTCCAGGGAAAAAGGTACCAGTACTTACACTGCCTCCTCCTCAAAAGAAGAACAGATGATTTTTGCAAGATATCAATGAAATGCCAATGTGATATGAAGGATACAACATGGCAGACTAGACCGAATGGTTTGTTAACTGAAAAAAAAAGCAATAAAAAGTAGTAAATAACATGAAGTTTAATTTTGTATCCTTTTAGCCCAGAAGGACTATGTCTAGAGAGTTATTGTCATCACAGGCATTGGCAAAATATTAACATTGCTTTAATTACCAAGTCCTAAAGTACTAGGATATTTATAAACAAAATGTCTTGACAAGTCTGCACTTCATACAATGGTATTAAGGATTGCCATCATAGCGGAATTGAGTTTTAATATTAGACACTTGAAAAGCATCCAAGGATTTTTCTTAAAATTAATATGCAAAAAGAACAAAACTTAGTCACAATGGTCTACATGGTCCCCTCAAAAGCGATATCTGACAGGTCTATGCCTCCTCCAAGATGGCTGTCAACAAGAACATTGTTTAAAACCCTGTTAAAAAATTAAGGATTTACATCTCTGAAACTACTATGGCATTTTGAACCAAACTAAGCTATAATGGTCAGTGATGGCCCCGTGCAATTTATGTTTAGCAGGGATGAACCCCATCAAAGATGGCCACAAGAAACATAATTTAATATCAGCTCATTTGTCATAAAAAGTTATAAATTCTTCTAAGCTACTTGACAAATTAAAACAATCGTCTTTACACAACCTTTTAACCCTAGTACTGCAGGGCCTCACTATATCTATGACCCAGATAAGTTTTGTTTACTGCCGGTCATCTTCTTGTATTTCTTTCACTGCCTGTCGTGAATATATAGACTTTCTGTATTGGTCTGGATTTTTCGCTTTTGACCAATGAAATTGTGGGGTTATTTTTGTAACACCTAAACAACGTGTCAGAGGAAGGAATTCTCTAAACAGAACTGTTTTCATTGGCTCTCTACGCTACTCCATTCGGAAATAAATGTACCGTATGTGGAAATTACACTTTGTTTTGTGTACAAAAGTCGAAAATGAAGTTGTTGAAGCTGATGTGTGATGGAAGCTATTTGAGGCTAAAAATCATGATTTTGTAGGGGAATCGGTTACAAACGATGATTCTTGGCATTAAGTTTTAAGTTTTGACGAGGATGACACGGAGAATGCTGAATAAATCATGCATTTTGTGGGTTCTTGGATATGAAAAAACTGAGAAACACATGCGCTCCTGGTTGACATAGAAATCATTGAAAATTGATAATTGTGGATAATCAAGATACGATTGATGATTTTAATGATTATCTGTTATACAGGTTTGCATTTTTGAGATAAATTAGTTGAGACGAACAGGTACGTGGCAGATTTCTTGAACCTAGGACGGTCAAAATTTGACCCCTCTTTTTTCCAAAATGAAAAAAATATTAATTGGAATAACATTTTCTCCACAAAATCGCATTGGCATGATATAAACCCATTTTTCTTGTAAATTTATTTATTAGCTCACCTCACCCAAAGGGTCAGTGTGAGCTATTGCCATCACTTGGCGTCCATTGTCTGTCCGTTAACTTTTCACATATTCATCTTCTCCTCTGAAACCACTGAAGCAAATTCAAGCAAACTTTACAGGAATGATGTATGGAAGGTCCTTTACAAAGATTGCTCATTTCATTCCGATCCGATAAAAAACATGGCAGCCAGCACGGAACTTAGGTTTAACATTGGACCCTATAGAAAAATCACATTTTCATCTTCTGCTCTGAAAAGGCTGAAGAAAATTGAACCAAACTTTTCAGGAATGATGTACTTGAGATCCTTAACAAAGATGCCTCATTTCGTTCCGATCCGACGAAAAACATGGCCGCCAGCACGGAACATGGTTTAACATAGGACCCAATGGGAAAATCACATTTTCATCTACTCCTCTGAAACCACTGAAGTAAATTCAACCAAACTTTACAGGAATGATGTATAGAAGGTCCTTTACAAAGTTTGCTCAATTTGTTTTGATTCGATAAAAAACATGGCCACCAGCGTGGAACTTAGGTTTAACATTGGACCCTATGGGAAAAATCATATTTTCATCTCCTGCTCTGAAACGGCTGAAGCCAATTGAACCAAACTTTACAGGAATGATGACCTAAAGGTCCTTAACAAAGATTGCTCATTTCATCCTGATCCGATGAAAAACATGGCGACCAGCACGAAACATGGTTTAACATAGGACCCTATGGGAAAATCACATTTTCATCTTCTTCTCTGAAATAACTGAAGTAAATTCAACCAAACTTTACAGGAATGATGTATGGAAGGTCCTTTACAACGATTGCTCATTTCTTTCTGATCCAATAAAAAACATGGCCGCAAGTGTGGAACTTAGGTTAAACATTGGACCCTATGGGAAAAATCATTTTCATCTTTTCCTTTCAAACTGCAGAAGCAAATTCAACCAAACTTTACAGGAAGGATGAATAGAAGGTCCTTAACAAAGATTGCTCATTTCGTTACAATCCGTTAGAAAACATGGCTGCCAGCACGGAACATAGTTTATCATCGGACCCTATGGGAAAATCACATTTTCATCTACTCTTCTGAAACCACTGAAGCCAATTCAACCTAACTTTACAGGAATGATGACTCAAGGTACTTTACAAAAATTGCACATTTCATTTCAATCCGACAAAAAACATTGCCTCAAGTGCAGAACATAGTTTAACATTGGAGCCCAGTATGAGAAAACCATCCTTTCATCATCTTCTCTCAAAACAATTAAAGGAAATTATACTAAATGTATAGAAGGTCCTGGAAAAATAACTCATTTCAATAGGATCAGACAAAACACACGGGTGCTAATTGAGAACATACCAAAACACTATACCCCATTGGTAAAAAACATGACCATTTTTGGTCATGCATGGCATAGAAGCGTTTTGTCAGGTTAGAGATACAGGCTCAGTATCTGAGCCTCTAGTTATCTTTTTCTCTGAAACTGCTGAAGCAAATTCAACAAAACTTTACAGGAATGATGTTCTAATGGTCATTCACTAAGAACAGTCATTTTGTTCCGATCAGATAAAAAACATGGCCACCAGCGCGGAACTTAGGTTTAACATTTGACCCTATGGGAAAAATCCCAGTTTCATCTTTTCCTCTGAAACCATGGAAGCAAATTCAACAAAACTTTACAGGAATGATGTACTAGAGGTCCTTCACTAAGAATGCTCATTTTGTTCCGAACCAATATTAAACATGGCTGCCAGTGCGGAACCTAGGTTAAACATTGGACCCTATTGGAAAAATCACATTTTCATCTTTTCCTCTGAAACCACTGAAGCAAATTCAACGAAACTTTACAGGAATGATGTACTAGGAATGCTCATTTTGTTCCGATCTGATAAAAAACATGTCCGCCAGTGCGGAACTTAAGTTTAACATAAGACCCATGGGAAAAATCACATTTTTAGTATGCCTCAACGAAGTTGAGGGGGACTATTGGAGTACCCCCGGCGTCCTCGTCCGCGTCCACGTCCGCGTCCGCATTTGGGTATATATCTTAGTAACTATGCAGTGTAGGGTCATCAAACTTTGCATGCAGGTGCATGTTGGGTTAACTCACAGCCTCCAAGAAAATTAGGTCTCTCTGACCTATATTTTCCGCTTGAGTGGCTTGCATTCAAATTTACATTTTAGTTCATATCTCAGTTACTATGCATAGTAAAATAATCTAATTGTGCATGTGCATGCATCTCTGGTGGTAGGTCAGCATCCAGGCAAAATAAGGTCACTTTGATCTATATTTTCCGCTTGAGTGACTTACATTCAAGTTTACGTCTGAGTTCAGATCTCAGTCACATTCAAGTTTACGTCCGAGTTTAGATCTCAGTCACTGTACATGGTAGGATCATCTAACCTTGCATGTGCATGCATCTCTGATGGGAGGTCAGCATCCCGGCTTAATTAGGTCACTTTGACCTATATTGTCTGCTTGAGTGACTTACATTCAAGTTAACGTCCGAGTTCAGATCTCAGTCATTGTACATGGTAGGATCATCTAACCCTGCATGTGCATGCAACTCTGATGGGAGGTCAGCATCCCAGCAAAAATAGGTCACGTTGACCTATATTTTCCGCTTGAGTGACTTACATTCAAGTTTACGTCCGAGTTCAGATCTCAGTCACTGTACATGGTAGGATCGTCTAACCTTGCATGTGCATGCATCTCTGATGGTAGGGCAGTATCCAGGCAAAATTAGGACACTTTGACCTATATTTTCCGCTTGAGTGACTTACATTCAAGTTTACGTCCGAGTTCAGATCTCGGTCACTGTACATGGTAGGATCATCTAACCTTGCATGTGCATGCATCTCTGATGGTAGGTCAGCATCCAGATCAAATAAGGTCACTTTGACCTATATTTTCCGCTTGAGTGACTTACATTCAAGTTTATGTCCCGAGTTCAGATCTCAGTCACTGTACATGGTGGGATCATCTAAATTTGCATGTGCATGCATCTCTAATGGTAGATCAGCATCGAGGCAAAATTAGGTCACTTTGACCTATATTTTCTGCACGAGTGACTTACATTAAAGTTTACGTCCAAGTTGACATCTCAGTCACGGTACATGGTAGGATCATCTAACCTTGCATTTGCATGCATCGCTGATGGTAGTCAGCATCCAGGCAAAATTAGGTCACTTTGACCTATATTTTCCGCATGAGTGACTTACATTAAAGTTTATGTCCGAGTTCAGATCTTAGTCACTGTACATGGTAGCATCATCTAACCTTGCATGTGCATGCGTCTCTGATGGTAGGTCAGCATCCAGGCAAAATTAGGTCACTTTGACCTATATTTTCCGCTTGAGTGACTTACATTCAAGTTTATGTCAGAGTTGATATCACGGTCACTGTACATGGTATGATCATCTAACCTTGCACGTGCATGCATCTCTGATGGTAGGTCAGCATCCAGGCAAAATTGGGTTGCTGGGAAAAAGTGCCACAACGAGGTGAACTTTGTAATCGTTGATTACCTATGTTAGTCATTTCCTCTGAAACCGCTGAAGCAAATTCAACAAAACTTTACAGGAATGATGTACTTCAGGTCCTTCACTAAGATTGCTCATTTTGTTCTTAACTGAAAAAAAACATGACCTCCAGCACGGAACATAGTTTAACATTGGACCCTTTGGAAAAATCACATTTTCATCCTCTCCTCTGAAACAGCCAAAGCAAATTCAACCAAATTTACAGAGAGCATAGCTTAACATTAGACCTCCATTGGAAAAAAAACATCATTTTTGGTCATGCATGGCAGAGAAGTATTTTGTCAGGTTAGCGATACAGGCTCAGTCTCTGAGCCTCTAGTTTTTAATAATGAACATAATAATTATAAAACAACAAAACATTGTTTGTATCCTTTTATTAGCTCACCTGACCCAAAGGGTTAGTGTGAGCTATTGGCATCCGTCGTCTGTCGTCCGTTAAGAGGATGACACAGGAATACTGAATAAATCATGCATTTTGTGGGATCTTGGATATGAAATTCAACCAAACTTTACAGGAATGATGTACTAAAGGTTCTTAATAATTCTTTCACATTTTCATCTTCTCC
>MJUU01019179.1:7288-22795 GCA_002080025.1 Modiolus philippinarum
AAAAATTAAGAAAATATTGCAGTAAATGTTATGTACAAACACCAGCAAATATTTTTTCACATCATTATAATTGAGGTCACGCCTTCAGTCTCCGAAATGTAGTTTACCTATTTAATTAAGTTTTGTAGTGTAGTTTTTTGTAAATAGTTTATTGTTTTATTATATATTTTGTTGTTTTGAGAAAGACTCGGATAGAGTTGAAATATAAACAGTATTTATACTAGTGCTATTCACATTGTTCATACTGAAAGTTTATATATATATATATATTCAAATATGCAAATTGTTACATTTTTCCATAATTGTTCATAAAAGAGTTCTATATCTTCATCAGTTTTCTCAGAAGGCTAAATTTCCTGCCCCTACCTATTTTCCCCTTTGCCATGTGGAATCAAATCGCGAGTCCTCCAATTACTCATTCCACCTTTATCTCTTTCTTCCCTTACCCTTTTAGACTTGATTTGAATTGATTGATTGGCTTGTTGTCGTCCTGATATAACTTAAATATTGCTATATTGAGGTGAAACATACTATTATTTGTCATTCAATCAATCCAACTGCCTTAAACTATTTATTCTTGTGTAATATATAACCCGCCAACCCAATCATCAATTAGAATTATGACTGTAAAGAATGGTAAATAATCTGATTTTCATAATTAACAGGACGATACAAAAAATGTAGAGCTTAAGGTAAAATTCTCCTTTGAATGAACTTCATTGTCGGGGTTTGAATTAAAAATGATTTCATATTTGAAGATAAGAACCTTCATAACGCCGCCTTTATTTCATATGAAATACATATAGTTCTGAAGAAACTGTTAATAGTGTGTGAATCGGACAGATGTTAAACAATATTCAGAGCAATATTCTAGAAAAAATCATTGAAAGAAATGATGTGTCAAATGTCCCGAAAGAAAGCGGGAATTTTAAGCTAGATTCACGTCTCCCAGGATTTTACCATACCGATTTTGATTTTTTCCCTAGATTGACTCGCATCGAGGGTGATGGGTGCTGTTAACAGAGCACCACTGATGCCTCAATTTTTGTAGGGCTTCAATCTGCTACTTTAAATTTGTAGCGTTCTTGTTCACTTTTGTGTGTTATTTTTTTGGTCCTTGTTATGCTGTCTCAATTCCTGTTGGAAATTAATTGCCGTGATTTTCGAATTTTTGATTTAGGAATTTCCCCTTTCCTTGTTTTTGGTTCTTTTTTTGTTTGCCTATGTATATCAAACCAAACCATGACGTATATGTTCAAACATGCAAATTGTTACATTTTGTATGTCTTCATCAGTCTTCTCAGAAGGCTAAGTTTCCTTGTATATATTCAAACATGCAAATTGTTACATTTTCTATGTCTACATCAGTTTTCTCAGAAAGCTAAGTTTCCTTGTATATGTTCAAACATGCAAATTGTTACATTTTCTATGTCTTCATCAGTTTTCGCAGAAAGTTAAGTTTCCTGCCCCTACCCATTTTCCTCTTGCAGTGGCAATCAGAACAGATTGCTCACTCCACCTTCATCTCTTTCTTCTTTTAGTTAGGCTTAAATTGAAGTATTTCTTTTACTTAGACTTTAATTGAATTATTGGACTTGTTCTGTTCTGATGTAACTTAAATATTGTTATATTGACGTAAAACAAACTCTTACTTATCAATCAACCAATCCAACTGCCTTAGTATATTTACTTTTGTGCAGTTATTATGACAGATAAAACAATTTTATTTTCATAACTTACAGAATTATATATCAAAATGTACAGCGATTTTTTGTACAGATTAAGGTGAAATTATCCTTTGCTGAGTTGCTTAAGCAAATACACATTAAACTGGACTAACATGATCATTAAAATAAAATTTTGAACGCTAAACAAATATCCAACCAAGCAGGTTAAGTGCGATAGAATTTAAAGTCTTAAAATGCCTCTTTATCTCAACCCTACTCAAATTATAAGATGGGTGGAAATATCAACGAGTATCTACGACTTTCCCGTTTATTTTTACTAATGCACTGTAAACACAATGTTTACTCTAGCCATTGATTAATTCAAAGTTCTTTTAGAAATTGGTATAATAAAAGATAGAAATGTGTTTAAATCCCCATGCATTTAATGGATTGTAACATTTATCACCTTAAAAGCTGGCGAGTGACTCGACGTCGCTTTCTTTAGTGGGACATGTTAGATTAAATTAAATTTTGTTGTATTTTTCAACCATTTATTTGCTTCAGAGAGTCTATGTGGAGAAAACAAAGTCGGCGATCCCGTGATTTTGTAACACCTTTAAAATATGCGCTCAGAAGAAAATCATAGGATTATTTTTTTCATACGACTTTTTTGGGTATTAGTTATGACAGTCTCGTCAAAGATTTTTTTGTGTTTTTGCGATTTGTTAGTCAAATTTTCATTCATATTTTCCTCTGAAACAATTCATTGACAAATACTGATCTTTAAATACTTTAATTCAGTTTCATAAACCCTATCGGCAGTCAATATCTTAAGAAAATTAAATATTCAATTTTTGAACAAACCTCGACTTTTAACATGATTTTATGTTTTAAACGCAAGCACACATATGGTAATAAATCCTACTTTGATTTTCGTCTACTATTTGCTAACTAGTTGGTTGATTTTGATAATGGCTTACAATGATCGGACATTTGTTTAATCTTCGTAACATATCTAGGGTAACGCCAATGATTGTTAAGATCCGTCAGATCGCAAGAACCGTCACCTGAATCGGTTACAGGGGCTCCAGCAACAGAGCTGCCAGGAGCGTCCTCGAGTGGTAAATAGGGGATGGCCCTGTCTATTTTGGGAAGTCGGGTCGTAATACGGAATGCCTTGCCGTGAACCATTGTAGCAAAATTGCGTGGAGAAACGTCACACTCCATGCAGTATAAAGACCCTTTCTATAATTTTCTCCCCCGAGGGAACCCCGGGGTATAGAAATAGGGCCTAGTATCTCCGGCTTGCGGGATATGACCCCTCCTAAACGGAGGTGACCCCGAGGGAACCCCGGGATATAGAAATAGGACCCATCAGGTGGTTGTGCGGGATTAATAAATACAACCCATCTTTCGGAAGGGATGTAAACTCAGGTCCACGTGTTGGAAGATATGCCACGCTTCCTGCACGTTAAAGAACCCTTGTAGCAAGCTCTTTTTGAGTGGTCCGTATGTGATCCGCTACAAGGCTAAATTCCCGCCCCTTTCGATTTAACCCTACTTTTCCAGTGGCAGTCAGAATTTCCCGTCTCATGACCCTTTCCATACCCCAAAGTGATTATTTATTAACAAACTTGTTCTCGTCTTGATATAGCTGAAATATTGCTCAGTAGACGTTAAACAATATTTAATCAATCAATCTATAATTTTCTAAGAAGAACAGTCTCACTGGGGTCGTATGGAAGGTTAAATTTCTCGTCCCTACCCATTTTTTCTCTTTTCTATTGGCAATCAAAACTCGTTGTCGCAGTTGTCCCTTGCACCTTCATTTACCTTTTCCGGCACCTAAATCTGTTTTTAGGGCTCCGGCTACAGAGCTTCCAGTCGCGTCCCCAGTTGATGGATTTGGGAATGCTCTGTATATGCGGGGTAGTCAGGTTATAATACGGAAAGCCTGACCGCAAACCATTGTAGCCAAACTGTTTGGGAAAATACCACGCTCCATGCAGCATAAAGACCTATTCTATATTGGCTGAAGAGACCAGAGTCACTGGGACGCCTACAGAGGGCTAAATTTCCTGCCCCTACCCATTTCTCCACTTTCCAGTGGCAAACAAAACTCGTTGTACCACCTTTGTTTTTTCTTCTCTTACTTACTTTTTATTGAATTGATTATTTTGTTCTCGTCCTGACATAGCTGAAATATTGCTCACTGGGCGTTAACCTTTAACTAATCAATCAATCATTTCTTTTTTTACTTTACTTATAAATGGTTTGAATTTATTAACTTGTTCTCGTCATAGAGTTGAAATATTACTCACTGGAGTTTTAACTCAAACTAACCAATCATTCAGTCGAATCGCAAGACGACACCGTTGATGGTTTTAGTCATAAATGTGCCTTGTTTGTATTATTCTGGGGTCATGCGTGCCCTTTTGCACATTGTTTTTGCAATTGAAGTAAAAAACAAGATACGTCTACTTTGAAAGTGCTTAAAGTTAAATTCAATTGACATGGTATTACACCAGTAAGTAGCAAAAAAGTCTTCTTCTGGGACGTAATTATAAATAATTGTTCAAGCGCCGTAGAATATTTCACGATATTATCAAAAGAAAATGTATTGTAGAAAGTGTTGTCGCACAATAAAAGACAGAGCGAATGTTCTGTTTTATGACTTTTCAACATTTTTTCCAGTTCCCGGTACTTGAATCGATTTTCACGCTTTCCGTCTACAGAACTGCCGTTCTCGTCTTCATGTGGTGGATATATGAGTGCCCTGTAGGGAATTAAGATGATTTTACTGAGTGGACAAAGTGAATGGAAAAATGCCACTCCCTATGCAGTAAAATGATCCCTTCTATATTTCTCGTACTAAAGCCGACACACTAGGGGTCGGCTAGAAGGCTAAATTTTCTGCCCCTACCAAGTCTCCCATTTCAGGTGGCAATATTGACTCGTTGTCCCTTCCTCTTTCACATCTTTCGTCTTTCACTTACAATTTTTTAATTGATTATTGATGGTTTTGTCCTGATATAGCTGAAATATTGACCACTAGACCTTAAATACCTAATTAATCAATCAATCTTTCGAAAGTTTCAACGACTTTCGTAAGTTTCAACGACGAATTGCACATCGTTTAGGAGTAATCGCGGTCATCATCAATTTCATCAACAAGGATTGCGGGTCAACATAACATTCCTTTAAAGTGATTATTTTCTTTTCGTAATATTTATGTTTGTTCTTGTTAAAAATACTTTGTAGTACATTAAAATGTTCTTCAGATTATGAGCCATCAAGGATCACATTTTGCACATATACCCGATATTTTATTTTGATACGTATTCCATTGAACATGTACTTGCAAATATACCCGATATTTTATTTTGATACGTATTCCATTGAACATGTACATGGAAAACAATAAGTTTTCAGTGCAGTTAAAACTGTTTTTTTCTATCCGTTGTTCAAGTTCGTCTTTGCTTAGTGAACCCAATGGTCCGTTACTGCCTAAATGTTATGGAAATAAATTTCAAACGTGGGTTGTAATACCTTTCGTACTTTACGTAACTAAAAACTTAAAAGGAACTGATATTGGTCAATCAGAAAAACAGAAACATGAAATAATGACAAACTAAACAGTTACAAAATTCTGAGTATAAATGTACAAGTCTAAAAAGATGTAGCTTTATTGATTTTCGATTCTGTTATTTCCCTTATCTCATATGTTGATTAACACATCTGTTAACAGGGCCCAGCACTAAAAATCGAATGGATCGTACTCAATCTGACAAAGATTTAAGTTCTGGTTATTGGCCTGTGTCACTTTTAATAACGGTCTGGCGTAATTTTCAACAGAGTCCATTACGATGTAAAGATTTGAATTCCAATTAAAAAACCGTGGTTCTCCCTATTTCGGACCAGAAGAGACAACCTTCAGTTGAGATTCGTTTTCAATTATCGTAAGATCGCCGTTGATGACATGTCCAGAGGGACTGCAAAGAAAAGGAGAGGTGGAAAGGGCACATGTCAGAAGGGACATCAGACAATTCTCAATGTCCATGTCCTAGCTATAACTGAAACTGAATTCTCCAAATTCCAAAAATGGTTTGTTTAAGTTTACAGGCTCACACAATTGTGTACTGTTTTAAATATATCTAAAAAGAAAATTCTGTAAGTGAAATTAATTTAGAAGTTCTTCGTCCGAAGGTAGCAAGAGTTGCGCAAACTGTATACTCTCATATGAAAAGCTATATCATTAAACATTAAGTAAATTTGACATATTTACGCAAGGAAAACCTTCCAAAAAGAGAATATGTGCTTAGAACATTTGAAAACAAAGCAAAGTATTAAGTTTAGATGGTTATACTTCATCGCAAAATAGTAACGGATGGAGTAGACTTCAGGATAATCTTGCTTTCACCCTTGATGATACAGGCAAAATAGGCAACAAGTCATAAAATAATTCTATGAATATAATATATTTCTGCTGAACATAGCATTCGTACATAAATAAAGCAAAACATTAGAAAAAGAAAATAAATACTCCGAGGTTCCAAAATCCCATGTTCAAAGAAATGTTATTTTCTTTGAAAAATAGGGGAATTATTAATACCTGCAAATATTGAAATACTATCTGTGATTTTGTGCTACTCGGTCTGTAGTTTACTTTTTTTCAAATATTTCAGCACAATATTTAAAAAATAAGTAATTTCCTATTTGTATTTTGTGACCTTAGGACCTTTTTTCTATCTAATAATTTGTAACCATTTCTTCATTAACAGGTAGACAAAAGACTTTTTAAATTAATTAAAAATAAAAACCCTACTTTTTCCAGTACGTTCTCTATCAGGAAACGATGTCAATTCAGGTCAATTCCCATTTATATTTTGGGATATGCAGACAGATTCTGTCTAATAGTTTCCAACCATTACATTTAAAGAGAAAGACAAAAGACTTTCTAACATAAATAAAAACTAGAGGCTCCCGGGAGCCTGTATCACCCACCTGGCCTTCAGTTGCCACAATAAAGGTAACATTGTAAGTCATACAGTTGAACTTAAGTCTCTCAAACTTTAGTAGTTCAAACACCACCAATATCTTGAACTGTATTTAAAGTCTGATGGTGTTTAACTATATTTCTTTGTTGGGCTTTTTTGACAAAAACGTACTTGCTAGACCAATTCAACTTGAGACATAATTTTGTAAATGGCGGTCAACAACAATTTTTAAAACCATATTTTAAAGTTACCACATCAATATTTATTTGGAAACCAAATAATTGAAAATAGGACAATGTTGAATTTTCCCACCTTTTCTGACGGCCATTTTGAAAATGGTGGCCAGCAAATAATTTTCAACGCCACTTTTGAAGTACTGACATCAATATCCACTTGGACACCAAATTTCATTGAAATCGGATATTGTTGAATTTTTCCGCCTTTTTAGGCAGCCATTTTGAAATGGAAATCAGCGAACAATTTGTAACACCAGTTTTGAATTCACAACATCAATATCTATTTGGAAACCAAATTTCATTGAAATCGGACAATGTTGAATTTTCCCGCCCCTTTTTGGCGGCCATTTTGAAATTGTCGGTCAACAAACAATTTTCAACACTACTTTTGAATTGTGACATCAATATCCACTTGGACACCAAATTCCATTGAAATCGGACAATGTTGAATTTTCCCGCCTTTTTTGGCATCTATTCTGAAATGGAGGTCAGCGAACAATTTTTTAAATCAGTTTTGAATTCACAACATCAATATCTATTTGGAGACCAAATTCCATTGAAATTGGACAATGTTGAATTTTCCTGTCTTGTTTGGTGGATATTTTGAAAATGTCGGTCAACGGACAATTTACAACATTGGTTTTCAAGTCGCAACATCAATATCTATTTGGAAACCAAATTTTATTGAAATCGGACAAGGTTGAATTTTCCCGCCTTTTTTTGGAGGCCATTTTGAAAATGGCGGTCAACGAACAATTTTATTCACCAGTTTTGAAGTCACCATAGCATGGCAAACATTTTACCAATTTACACTTAACCTTCATCTTCTCTTGTTAGGGAAATAAAAGACTACAAAATTTGAAGATTCCGTGAAAAACGGCAACAACTTCTACAAAGGTTTTGAAATTTTCTTCAAAATTTTAGGGTGGGTAGATCTTGATATGCTGAACCTTTTTGCAATTTACACTTGACTTCTATCTGTTACATTTTTTGAAATAAAAAATAAAATATATTAAATTTTGAAAAAAATTGACGAAAAAAGGGCAATGACTCCAACACGAGTTTTCGGATTTTCTTTTACATTGCAGCGCTGGTAGATCTTGACATGTTGATTATTTTCACTCCCAATCCGATTTTTGATATCTGTAACGGATTTCGAGTTATTTGCAAAAAAAAAATGCAATTTACCCCTTTGTTCTATTTTTAGTAACAGCAGCCATGTTGCTTGGTTTTCGAACTAATCAAACACAATTTTGAAGCTGTTTACCCTGGTGATGATTCAAGTCAAGTTTGGTAACAGTTGACCCAGTGGCTAAAGAGGAGAAGGTTTTTTAAATTGATAACCAAAAGTATCAAATTTCTTAAATTTGACCAATAAAGGGAAATAACTCCTATATGGATAGCCAGATTTTCTTCAAAATTTCAGGGTGGGTAGATCTTGATATGCTGAACATTTTTGCAACTTAAAGTAGAACTCTATCTGTTATAGTTTTTTTGTGATAAAAAATAAAGAATATCAAAATTTAGAAATTTTTACGGAAAAAGGGCAATAACTCCAAAACTTGTTATCAGATTTTCTTCAAAATTGCAGGGCAGGTAGATCTTCTAATGCTGACCACTTTTTTCTCACTTTTGAGACAGGTAAGTTCCTGTTTTTAGCGGTGTGAGATTTTTCTGTCTCACACCACCCCATGTGAGACATCCTCGTGAATACTATGACGTCATTGACGTCATGGTGAGTTGCTAAGTAATGGCGAATGGTAAGGACAACATGACGGCGTCTAAAGACGTTTTTATGAACAAAAGTGAGAAAATTCACCAAACACCGTTGAAAACGCAAGATTTGGAAATCTCAGACACCCGCGGGTAAGATTTCAATGGTTCTCTGACTCGGCAAGCCTCGTCAGAGAAATGTTGAAATCTTACCCTTGGGTGTCTGAGAATTCTTGATCTTACCTTTTCACTGATGTTAGATTCATACAATCCCATGTCAGATTTTTGATATCTGTAATGTTTTTTGAGTTATTTGCAAAAACAGCAATTTACCCCTATTTGCTATTTTTAGCAACGGCGGCCATGTTCTTTTGTCCTCGGACTAATCGAACACAATTTTGAATCTATATACCCTGGTAATGATTCAGGCAAAGTTTGATTGAAATTGGCCAAGTGGTTTCAGAGGAGAAGATTTTTGAAAAAGTTTACGACGGACGGACGGCGACGGACGCCAAGTGATGGCAATAGCTCACATGGCCTTTTTGGACAGGTGAGCTAAAAACTTACTTTTTCAAGTCAATTTTCATGTGTACATGTAAGGTCACTGATATTACATTTTTTGCATGAAACGCCTGTCGATAGTCAGCTATAACTCTTCATGTCATTTAACCACAGAAACATTTGATTGAAAACAAAATAAAAATTGATTCAGTAGGTCAACACTACAAAGTTTTACATAAAAAGATACTAATTTTACCAGTGGAAACTGATATATTTTAAACTCAATTAGCAGGTCATTAATTCTACAAATTATCCAGCCATATACAATTTCAAACTTATGTGGTTGCAATTTCAAATTAGTTATCAAATCGACATGTTCAGACATTACACAAAAAAATGGTAAAAATTAACCTTGCCAAGGATCACGCAGATAGTTTTACCAAGCAAATAAACATTTTAGCAATATTTGATTCCAGCGATAACTGCTGTTCCTTGTTTTGCTAAAAATGACATACCGGAGTTTAAAAGACACATGACATACACTTAGGAAGAATTACATTTGCTATAAGAACATATGGCCACTCTTCTACAGTATTTATGAAAATAAGATATAAAATTGATAAAGAGTAAAATCTTGCAGATGAAAAGTTTGAATATTCTAAACACATCAAATTTATTTTGCATATTCAAAAATGTCTTGAGTAAATTTGCAAAATGCATATTCTATGGTTAATTCATCAACAATGTAAGGTTAAATCCTGCAAGCGCCGTATGAATGAATTTAAATGTTTTATAATTTGAACAAATAGTCAAGTTCACCATCATTTGGTGATTTTTTACTTTTAAATTCAACGTTTATCCCTTGTGGGGTGCATGCAGGCGTGTAACTTCTATCGATAGACATGACTGGCGACCTTTTTCTTAACAAGTAGTCTTGACTTTCTTTTCCGAGTTTCCTTCTTTCCTGTTTTGCCTGAAATAGTAATTTATATGCATTAGGAAATTATGTTTTTTGTGGACAAATAAAATATTAAATATTATAACAGTGAACAAACTTCAAAGAATACTAAGTTTTCTCTAATGATATGTCAAGTTTAAACGGTTTTACCCATTAGATAATTTTTCTTAGTCCCGTGCTATTTCCCGCTAAATCTATTCGGAATACGATTTTCGGTGTAAATCATTTATCAGAAATAAAGAGATTACACCACTTCCCGATTAACTATATTTTAATCACTCTTGATAGTTAAATTTAAAAAAATTAAAATGCTCGGCAAGCCTCGCAATTTAAAATGTTGAATTTAACTATCTCTAGTGGGTAAAATATGGTAATGATCGGGATCTTGTGGTTTAATCTATATATTCTTCATTTGACCACCGTGTCTCATAAAAGAAAGATAAAGGCAATAAATTCAAAAGAACAAATGACCAGAGATCTTTAAAGATCCGTACGGTAACTAATAGTTAGAGTTTGAATTGCACATGAAAGATGCTGCCTAGCGACAGGAGTATGATTTTTTTCAACCAAATGTTTATTTCGTATAAGAAATAACTAACAAAATACTGAAGAATGATTGCATTGATATAGTAATAAATATATCTGACTGGTAGCTTTTGGAGAACAAAATATGATGTGTCGTCTTGGCTTTGATTTTCAGTGACGTGCTTTGAGGTTTAAGACTGTTAGCTACAAATAAAGATAGTAAAGTACTTTGTTTCAATATATATATATCTTAGTCAATGACAATAAACATATTACTTTATTATGTGCTTGGTTTCAAAATTGTCTACACAATTATAAAGTGCAAAGTATGTCTGCTGTAAATTGATTTTATAATATCAGAGGCAATGTGCTGATATCTGCAGGTATATTGTGATGCTGGCAATAATAAACGGTGTTATATATCTAAGTTGTGCACATGAAACCTAATCTATATGTGAAAAATGCAAATGCTATCTATACTAGATTAAAACATTCATATCTTAACAAATCTTGTACCATATTTTAGTAAAATATAAATGTAGTGGAACATTTTTCTGGAATTTACTTTTGAGTTTTGTGTTGAAAATTTGATTAATTCTATTTTTTGAAAGTAGTGCTTCCACTGAATGTCAAAATGTGTCAATTCTGCCATTAGTTGCTATGAAGTTTTGACATAACGTTTATTTATTTTCCTTTCATATATTACATTTTACAACTAGAAATTTAGAATGAACACTGAAAAGATATGGATTAAGTGTACATGAGACAAAGTTTCTATAAATATATGGTAGAAGTCATCAATGGAACAACGTTATTATTGCTGTTCTTCATCTTTAAGTCACCATGCGGCCTCGATGAGTAATATTTTTTTGATTGAAGGATTTAAATATTTATTATTACAGTTACATCGCTGGTGCTTATTATGAACTTATCTCGTTGCACTTAAATGATAAAAGACATTTTTTGCAGATGGTCATTGCAACATCGTATGTCTCATCAATGCAGAAAAAAGACAATTACACCTGACCAAAATAGAGGAGGTTTAAACTTGATTCTACTGTTATATGTGTATAAACTGTTACTAGCAACGTTATAAATCAAGATTTATAATTACTAAAGCATTTTTCTTGGCATTATGCTTGACTACAGTTTACAAACAGGGTTGGTATCTCATGGATAGGTTATACCATATTAACATACCAAAGCATCTTCATCAATGGCATCACTTAGTGTTTCCCTCATTAGGTCAACAACTTTTGCAGTGCTAACTGGACCTGTATATCCCTGTTTAGACTTGTATCCTATTCAATCCAAATGAAATAGTACAAATTATGAATTGTATGATGAAAATATAAGTTCAAGGCTTCATCCAGGTAACCTGCATTTTGCATTTTATGTAAAACATATATAATTATAGGGGAAGATGCATATATACACATTTAAATAAAACAAAAGGCTCTCAAGACTCCGCATCGCTCGCCTGCCAACTAAATGACAAAGACTCTCTATTTTAAAGGAGCCATTGCAAAACTATGGTTCCAATATACCATTGGTTTAAGGGGAGACGAAAAAGGTGTTTCCATGAGGTCCAATGTTAATCTATGATCTATGAACCATGTTTCCAGCCATCTTTGATAAAGTATGAACATGAAAAAAAAATGCAGGGGTCCACCTAAAATTTATAGTGGCATAGTTTGGTTCCAATTAAATAAAGAGTTTCAGAGATCTTTGAAAACCTTTTCATAGCACCCAATGTATACTCTGTTCCCTGCTTTCGGCTCCCTCAAAGCATGGACCATGAAACCAACTAAATACTTTTGCTTCCAACTTTTGTTCCAATTGGCCGATCAGTTTTAAATCTATAGCAGAAGATATTTGAATGTGTTTTCAACTTAAGACTTCTGTTGCCGAGTTTGGTTACAACTTGCTGAGCAGTTTCAGATGAGAAGAAGTTTTAACGTGTTTTCGTAAAGGTTCCAATGTTAAACTGTTTCCCACTTGCAACTATCTTGGGTACAGCGTGAACCTAAAAAATTTTTTTTTTCTTTTTTGTTATGAGGGGGTCACCTTTACATTTTTGTGGTCAAGCCTCTAATTGAATTAGCAGTGTAGACGAGGATTACTTCAGATGTTATCAAATGTTAAAATTATTTTCTCCGTTAGTGACCATCTTTGATATAGCGCAGACCTGAAAAAACACTGTATTTTATAAGAGACCACCACATAACCATAATGACTAAGTCTGGTTCCTATTATCCATGTGGTTTTAGAAGAGATTGCCTTTAATGCAAAATGTACGTCGGACAACCATAGGACGGACTGACGACGGACGCAAAACTGACAAACCAACAGATGCCATGTGATTACAAAGGTCAACCAAACTAGCGGCAGGATAGCCAAAAATAAAGCAAACTTCGCCTTTGGCAACGAAAAATGTATTTTTCTTTTGTTTCTCATTAAAATAAATGGCCGATTTTTTACCCAAAGTTTATCAACAACACAAAGCTACAATACACAAATCAGGCAAAAGGCAAGTTCTCTGATGTGATAAAAAAATATAAAGAAAATTCAGTTTTTAGTTATTATAATGCTTGGATTAAAGTATAATGCAAAAACCTATTCCGATCATATGTAGCTATTGTAGTTCTTTAGGTTTAACCACTTTTAAAGTTAAAGCATAAATGTATAAAAATCGTAAAAAATTGAAAGAAAAGGCGTAATAACAGTACATATAGATCAAACGATGCTTACCGCCTACCGTTTTTGTTATCAAGACGTCACCCTATCGTGTCACCTTTTCAAATTATTAGACGAAAAGGAACAAAAAATAAATAATTAAATAAAAAACAAGACAAAAAGAACAAACAAAAAACAAAAAGACAAAAAAAAAAAAAAAAAAAACCAACAAAAAACAAAAAAAAATAAAAAATTTAAAATTTCCGGAAAAAAGCAGTAACTCCACGACTGGATATTCACCAAATCGCAGGGTAGGTATATCTTTTCATACTGATATTTTTTTTTCATGTCAGATCATTCATATCTGGAACGATTTTTAAGTTATTTGAGCAAAACCAAAAGCAGCAATTGACAGCAGACATGTTGGTTGGTATACGGACTTAATAATCACAAGCTTTAAAGTTGTTGCATACCCTGGTGATGATTCAGACCAAGTTTGGTTAGTATTAGCCCATCAGTTTCAGAGTAGAAGATCTTCGAGCCAAAGTTAATAGACAGACCCCGAGTGATGGCAAAAGCTTGACTTTCAAATCAAAGTTAACGAACAGACGTCGAGTGATGAAAAAACTCACATTCCTTTGACCAGATGAGATAAAACGTCATTTTTATGATGTTTAACTTTTAGCAGTTTAGGATTAAAGTTATGAAGATGTTGATTATAAGGGAAGAATCGGTTTTAAATAAAGACATACACGTGCTGTTTATGAAGGAAGAATCTCTTTTAAATAGAATACGAAATTAGACAAGGGGATTTTAATGCTTGGATAACAATTGTTTTCTATAGCTATACATCTTTTTAGTTTTTCTTTCATTTCGTGAAAGTCGAGAATAAGAGGGCATAAACTGATTACTACCACTCAAAAATTAGTTTTCTAAAATAATTAAAAAAACGCATTATATTTGTACATGCTACAAAAAGAGTCATAATAAATTGCCCTTGTAAATACATATCATATAAAATCGATCTTTAAAACTTTCATTCTACTGACAGTTCGTTGATTAAGTATCGCCATATACATGAAAATAATTATGTTGGATGCTTGAACAACATTAATAAATTAAGGTTCTTAAGGGGGTTTGCTACTCCATTTGAAAATAAATAGGATTTCAAATAAACATGATTTTTAGTAAGAAAATTAAAACAGAAGTAATTTAAGTGAAAAAAATTGATAGATTGATGATCTCGTTTTTGAGATTTCANTGATTGAAAATTTGGCGGGAAACTGAACTCCTCTGATTTTTCATAGGATTAACATTAGCAAGGTTTGACTCTGAATGAATGTGACAGAATAAATAGAATTCAATGATTTTTTATAGAATGCTCACAAAGATGTATAAAATGAAATTATGGAAAAAGATAAGGGGGTCAATGGTAGAAAAATTATAATGCTTTTAAATGGATAAAACCTGAGGATTCCGAAAATCTGAATGAATGTGACAGAATAAATAGAATTCAATGACTTTTTTATAGAATGCTCACAAAGATGTATAAAATGAAATTATGGAAAAAAATAAGGGGGTCAATGGTAGAAAAATTATAATGCTTTTAAATGGATAAAACCTGAGGATTCCGAAAATCTGATAGAAATCTCAAAATATGAGGAGCAAACCTCCTTAATGGTCGTTTTTTACAGCGATTTTTAAGTCATTCATATAAATATTTTTTTTTGTAGCGAAGTATAATTAATCAATGAACAAATCAAATCATTGAGACAGTTGAATTTGACAAATCAAAAAGGATGATTATAGTAATATCAACTGGCAGTATTTACGGATAGAGAGTTCCGTGCCATATTAGGGCATTAAAAAATAAGATATTTATGACTACAAAAAAGTACTAATATAATTTTGCGACACAGAAACCACAACAATAAGCTCAACATATTTTAGCGACCGATTATCTGATATAAATGTCACAAGTTCGATTGGATGCTGTGGCTTAATTATGTGTATTGGTGGATGTCTAGCTACTGGATTTGTGATTTGGCCTCGATAGTTTGGTAATGTGTACTTCCTTTGACAATTATTAGATTATGGCTTTCCATATTATTAGATTTTATGCTGTTGACGAGATGTACAACTTGGGTATCTTATGGAATAAAAAAGATAACAGGAAACACCTACAATGGCCGAAAAACACAGCCACATGCCACAAAGTAAATAGGAACTGCACA
>MJUU01019179.1:25680-46695 GCA_002080025.1 Modiolus philippinarum
CAGCAATATGTATAACCTTGATTATAAGGGGAACCCCTGCCCAAATTTTTTTTTGGATGGTGGTCTGAAATGGGTTGTAATGGATAGTGGAGCCTTTAGTTGCCATGGAAACCAAATCGGAACGCTGAATCTTTCAAAAAAAAAATTCTGCTTCATAATTGCAGAAATATGTATAAACTAGATTGTAAGGGGAACCCCTGCCATTTTTTTGAAAAGAGGGGGGGGGGGCTTGGAATGTTTTGATTTCAGCAATATGTATGTAACCTGGATTATAAGGGGAACCCCTGCCCAAATTTTTTTTGAGAGGTGGTCTAAAATAAGTTGCAATGGATAGTGGAGATTTTGGTTGCTATGTATACCAAACTAGAAAACTGAAATTATTAGAAAAAAGGTATTATGATACACACTTTCAATTTCAGCAAAAATAGAATAAAAAACTAGATTTTAAGGGAGAACCCCTGCCCAAAGTTTTTTTTGGAAAGGAACTTGGAATGTTTTGACTTTTAGTCAAGTTAGGACAAAGTCAAACTTCCTAAAAAGTTCTGTTATAAATCTCTGATTGAAATAAAAGAATTTATATGCTGATATGCAACTATTTTTCTATCCGATGATGTACTCTTGAAAATAACAAATGTTCGCAACTCGGCTTTGGTGCGTTTTCTGGTTTTTTTTTGTTATAGTTTAAAAGCTTCTGTTGGAAAAACGAGGTCAGTTACCATGTTTTTTACCAAAATTATTGAGTGCATTTAACAAACTTACAATCACTGAAAAATAAGGAAAAACTGCCATTTTATTTTTATTACCAAGGACTTTATAAAGTGCAGAAGACAAGGAGAAATAAGAAAACTGCATTCTCGTGAAAGATAAAAATCTGATGTATAATAACTACAATTAAAATTGTTTATAAAACATTTTAAGAAAAGCTATCATTGTTGAACGTGAAGCATATATATCATGCTTGAAAAACTATTACTATGACGAAGTAATTGAATACATTACCAGAGTTTCTCTTTGATTTTCTCATATGTATTCCAACTAGCCCTAACATATCGCGAAAGGTTCCCGATAGAACGTCTGTAATTCCAATGGGTCCAGGCTGGTTCTTATTATCCTTTCTTACACGCACAATTGTATTGTTTAATATGGCGGAAAACATTGTTAAAAGTGTAAATACAACGAAGAACACGTATACAAAATAGTACACTTCAGCAAAAATCGGAACGGCTTGTTGCATCCTCCCAAGTGAGTTCTTGCCAATTATCGTGTTCAACAGACTTCCAAAACTGATAAACAGATTTCTGTATTCATACAGCGAGACTCCAAACGTCAGATAACCAAACGTTACAAAAGCAAAAAATATAACACAAAACAGACTTCCAAATCCTAAGATGGCACCGGATCCATGTCTCAGAACATAAGCTATTTCAGTGATCCTTTTGTTGTATCCAAGGGCACTAGACACCCGAATAGTGGCGACGAAAACTAAACACGCTAGTAGAACGTTAAAAGAATATTCCCATGCTACAACATGTTGAAAATTTATGAAACTGTCTGTATCTGCAGCATACATATCAAGCGCCTTTTTAGTGAATATATATTTGGTAATCCAAATTCCAACCCCTATGAAACTCATCAAAACAATGAAAATGTCTAATATGATCCAAAAATCCTTAAAGAATTTGCACTTTTGTTTCTTCAGTAATTTAAACATCGAAACTATTCTGATGAGAATTAACAAAAGAAAGAAAATACTCAGCAGTAAATTGAAAGCTCCAGTCGCACTAGTAACCATAGTTGGTCTAAAACACTGGGTGTCAGCCCATGTCAATGTCCCACCTGTCTCTGGAAATTCAACAAGAAATATTGAATAACAAATCACATTGATATTTGCATTATATAATGCAAATTCAACAAAGACTGCTCTTGTCAATCTATCAATCCAACTGTTTTTATACAATTCATAAAGTATGCTTTCTGTATTAGCTTTATTATTACTAAAGCTTTGAATATATCCACCACCACCATATGTGTTATATATACCAATTATTGGTATTCCCCACACTTCCTTTGCTGATGTATATTTCCAAGCGTCCGTTGTAAGTGGAGTAGAACATGAAGTACATAAATCTGCAGTTTCCTCGACGTCCCCATCATACTTTTTTGCACAGAAATGTCCTGATACCAGTTTTGGTGTAAAACACTCCTCTGCAAGGTTAAATTAAACGTGAAATTTTTAAACTTAAGACAATTCAAAATATAGACAGTGCTGGCACGTTGAAGACTCAAAGGCACTAAACATCGTACATAACAAATGTTTTATCTACTCGTGTTTGCCCTAGTTGTCTTTCAAATTAAATTGTATATACTAGAACTTGCTTGAATTTGGCTTTGTTGTCAGCATTACTTACTTTTTTTCTTAATAGAGGTGCTATAAGAACGCAAAAGTATTGAAAAAATAATCGAGGGGTTTGAGAAATATTGTTTTCAAAAGGACAAGTTTAATGAATTATGGAAATCAGCCCTTAATATTGAATTTTTGCAGATTAAATATTTTACAGTGAACAAACGCTGGACTAATTATAACTTCATACCTGTGTAGACCAAAATGATGTTTTTAAAATTTATGCAAGACTTGTTAAAATAGTCATTTCGTAATCATAAAAAGACATTTCTGCAAAAGGTTGACATAAAAATCATTCCAGAAAATACTGACCCATCAATATTGATATTAAAGGTGGTAATAGAATAATAAAAAACCTCATTATTGGAGCTTTGGTTGCGTCCAAAATCATTTTTCCCGAAAATTTTCCTGACAATTGTCATAAGTTGTTTATGACGTCACTATGACTCACTTGTAGATCATATGAGAATCTAACATTTGTGAAAGTTGTTAAAGTCAAATATCGATAAATCTGATACAACCAAGAGTTTCAGAGTCAGAAAACCTTTGAAATCTTATACAAGGTTGTCTGAGGTTTCTTAATCTTGAATTCTCAATGTTTGATTTTTTTTTAAATCAGTAACCGAAAAATAAATCACTTGGTAAGCATCAGACCGAACTTGAAATTAGAAGTTCCTATGTGATTGTCAATGACGCCAGAATATGTTGCATTGAATTTTTTCCGGGGGTACAAGACAATTTCTTACAACACTGTTAAGCGGAACTAGCTTATCTATTTAGTTGGAATTCCGAACCAATAAAAGCATTTTCAGAATAACAAGGTATTAAATTATTTTCATTATAAACAAATTTAAAAACACACAAATTATGGGGTCGAGTTTGACAATTCTTGAAGGTTCTCCTCTGATAACTTTTCTGTCATGTTTCGTTCGAACAATGTAAACGTTTTCTGCCTTTTTTATATTGTTATGTGGAGCAAGACTAAACTATATTGATATGGGTAGTTCAACAGTACTTGGAGGTGTTAGTGAACCGCTATAAGTCTTTAATTCGTTCTATCGTTATTTAGTGAAACAGTTGTCTTAGAAAAATTGATATATCATTGCCCTATACAGAGAATGTCATGCAATGACACCATGACAATTTCATCATTGTAAATAAACGTCCATTTCAGCATTTTGTTGTATTGAAGAACTGGTTAGGAACGTACTACTTGCATAGTTAAGAAACACGTCAGATAATCATCTTATTACGCCAAACTGGCAATTTATGTCGTCCTATTATTAGCGATGTCAAATAATGAAAACTAGAGTGTCTGTAAATTATAACATTTATAATAGAACAATTATGGTATATTTTTGTATTGATGCATATTTGGCACCATATAATTGTCGCAGTTTCCAAAATTAATTTTAATGTATAAATTACGTACAAACAAAACTTCAAACATTGCGTCAGAATCAAAACGTTATGTTCTTTAAACATGAAGCCATCGGGCATAATGATAACTTTTTTGTTGCGATTATATCATATGTCAACGTCTTTTTCGTAATTTTGTTGATATTTTTATCACTGTTTTATATCTTATTTTGTCTCATACCAATTTGAGCTCTTCAAATTGGATTAACAAATTTCTTTTTAGTTTGTAATAAAAATTTAAAAACATATTCATAAACATACCACAGAATTACAAAACAAACTTGTAAATTATTTTTTTTGTAATCGCATTTGTCTTTACTAGTGGTAAAAATTAATATATTTTTATCTTACCTTTTTTAACTTTTATCTGTCGAAGTCTAACTAAACCAAGTTTAAGGTTTACCATATCTTCTATGAAGAATTTATCTTGTATACCTATCGGGCCTCCATTATATGAAGATGTCGGATAAAGAAGGGGTATGAACGTCCTGTTATTCCATTCAAAGAAATGGACCGGAGAAAGTATCTAAATATACAGAAATGATGAAGTTAACAGTATATCTTAGTTTCAATCAATAATTCTTATGAGTTTTTTTTAATCTCTCATGATGATATTAATATACAATCTGAAGAAAACGTATATCAAATGACATGATCGTAATTTTCATTTCACATGTAGAATTGTACATAGCAGGAGACGCTGGTCGTTTCGTTACATCCGAAATTATGCCTTGTAGATGTATGTAACTACATGTTCTAGGAATGGAATGTCTATATATTTGGCTTCTTCTCACTTTAGATAATTTGGAATATTATATACTCATTTAAATATCTATAATCTGATTTGATCAAATCGTGTCGCATGACATTTGAGATTTCGCTGGGTCAACCGGCTAGCGTTGGGTCGCATAGGAAGGTCAACCGGTGAACAAGAAAATTCGATATAATATAACAGTTACCACCCTAGATAGTGTGTGACCCAGCGGTTTCTCTCCCCTCGAAATTTAGGTCACCCTCGAGCAAGCTCTCGGGTGACCTTAATATCTCGGGGAGAGAAACCACTGGGTCACACACTACTTAGGGTGGTAATTGTATATTATTTTTGTTGATAAAGTTTTGATTTTTTTTATTCAGAAGGCACAGTTAGTGTTTTCTGTCCGTAGTATTTGTCGCTTTGAGGAACAGAAAGCACATTAGTTGAAAATCGATTCAGCTATTTACATATCTTACTGTAACCCAGAGTTCTGATATAAGACCCTCATATTTACTTATTGAATCATTTGAAAAAAATCAGCAAATTTCAAAATTGACACAATTTGATAGACAGCTTTCATTAATCATGTTAGAATAAAAACAACATGTGTTTGTGAAACACTACATATGCCCCCAGATTCTACAGTACAATATATGAAAATGCCCAATTTTACCCCTTTTTGACATCTGTGACCTTGACATTGACCTATTTTTTTTGCATATTTATGGTCCTCTTGACAAGACCTATACACTTGCCAAGTATTAAAAGACTATCTTAATAGTTCAGAAGTTGTTTATTACCATTAAAAAAACCAAATTCAACCCATTTATTCTAAAACAGATGAAGCCGGTTTTGGCCTCTTGTTTATTGGAATGGGTTTAATTGTTAAATGTATCTATTTAAACATGCTATAAGAAACCTACAGCAAAATACTGCTTCAAAATCCGACAAAAAATTTAAAATTCATTTTTTCCATTTGTCCCCCTTTGGACCTCTTGTTTCTCAAAAACGGTAAATGCTACCTCAAATATGTCGGCATACTACAGTTGCAAAAATTTATTAGCAATAACATAAAACAAATCCTGTCTCGTCAGGATAAATAATAAGNGAATCAAACTGATATGGAAAAAAGCTTTATCATTTTCATAAAGCCCTATATTTGTTCAATGTTTCAGGAACATAAGACATCTGTTTGTATAGTTTTAGTTTCATGGTAAATCTTGGGCCAAAAATGGGTCTTACTGCCACTCATCCTTTGTGAAAACAGCCAATTTCACCACTTTTTGACCTCTGTGACCTTGACCTTTGACCTGACCTTACTTCCTTTTTAATTTTTATGTTCCTCCTGACTAGACCTATACACTTGACAAGTATGAAAAGTAAATCTGACATAGTTAAAAAGTTATAGCCAAGGATAAAGTTTCAGACGCACAGCCAGACAGGCACACAGACAGGCCAAAAACTACATGCCCCCGATCCTCGACCGGGGGCATTAAAATAATGACCAGCGGATTCAATATACCAAAAAACGATGAAAGTATATGCAGTAAATATACACGAGACAAAGTCTCTTAAACATGGTAAGATCATCCAATTGAACAACGCTTTCATTGTTGTTCGTCATCTTGAAGTGTCCATGAGGATTCCAATACTGACGACTTAAAAAAAACTGCTTGTGACCACTTGGTTGGTGCCTCTGTTGTATGACTATCGGATTTTCGATCAATCATAAGAACAACAATACTAGCTGATATAATGACAAACAAAAACTAGAGTTACTGTGGCCTAGTNCCCCCCCCCCCCCCCTTATATGAATTTTCTTAAATATCTGAAGAAATAGAATTATTAGAAAACAACATATATAATGCACATCTATGGTATAAAATAAAGGTCCAGCATAAAATTCATGAAATTCTGATCAATAGTCAAGGAGGAGTAGTGGATACCAGGTGTTCATCATAAGGTTTGCATTCAGCTAAAATGACAAAGTCCAAAACATGTCAAAAATCTGGAAAATGGAATTAATGGAAAACAAAATATGTAGTGTACATCTACAATATGTTATTAAGCTCCTGTATAAGTTTCATAGAATTCCAATTAGTGGTGTAGGAGGAGTAGTGGATACCAGGTCGTTACCATATGGTTTGCATTGAGCGAAAAGACTAAAATTTACTAAGTCCAAAACATGTAAAAAATTTGGAAAAAAAGGAAGTATTGGTAAACAAAACATGTAGCGCACATCTACAATATGTAACTATTAAAGCCCCTGTATAAGTTTCATGAAATTCCAATCAGTGGTTTAGGAGAAGTAGTGGATACCAGGTGATCACCATATGGTTTCCATTGAGCTAAAAGCTAAAAAAGCTAAAATGACAAAGTCCAAAATATGTAAAAAATCTGGGAAAAAAGTAATGATTGAAAACAAAATACATGGTATATATCTAGTATATGTAATTTCACTCCTTAATTTCCAATCAGTGGTTTAGGAGGAGTAGTGGATACAAGGTGGTAAAAAATACCGAGTCCAAAACATGAAAAAATTCTAGAAAAAATGGAATAATAAGAAAATAAATTCCGTAGTGCATATCTACAACATGTAATTAAGTTATTGCATAAGTTTCATGAAATTCCAATTAGGAGTTTAGGTGGAGTAGTTGATACCAGGTCGTCACCATATGGTTTGCATTGAGCGGAAAGACCAAGACCAAAATTGACTAAGTCCAAAACATGTCAATATCTGAAAAAATAAGCAATAATGGGAAAAGAAAAACGTAGTGCACATCTACAACATGTAATTAAGCTCATGTATAAGTTTCATGAAATTTCAATCAGTGGTTTAGGAAGAGTAGTGGATACCAGATGAGCATCATATGGTTTCCATTGAGCTAAAAGAGCTAAGATGACAAAGTCCAAAACATGTCAAAAATCTGGGGAAAACAGGAAGTATTGAAAAACAAATATGTAGTGCACATCTAAAATATGTAATTCAACTCTTGAGTAAGTTTTATGAAGTTCCAATCAGTGGTTTAGGAGGAGTACTGGATACCAGGTGGTCACCATATGGTTTGCATCAAGCTAAAATGACTAAGTCCAAAAAAATGGAATTATTGGAAAATACAATTCATAGTGCACATCTACAACGTGTAATAAAGCTCCCGGATAAGTTTCATTTAATTCCAATAAGTGATTTAGGAGGTGTAGTGGATACCAGCTTTTGGGTACAAAAAGACGAACGGACGGACGGACAACATGAATACTATATACCACCCGCATTGCGGAGGTATAATAACTGGATAAAAAGACCCTGGCAGTTAACCCATCATAAAATGTTTCATTATATTTTTCGAAGGGTTTGCCTCGTGACTTAGGGAAAAATTTGATGGTGAATGAACGATATTTATATAAATTGTGTTTTCCGGAAGTTGTATCTCGTAATTTGCTCTTTGTCTTTTTGTTTGTTTTTTTTTTTCGGATTCCCTACTTTGGGTAATTTATCTGTTACATGTATTCTTGTATTCTATTTCAGCTAAATAGACTTATAAAAAGAGTGCATCTTATTACTTTATCAGCACTATATTTGTGACCACAATTTGCGTTTCATGTTCTATTTTTTCGGATTTTATTTTTGTATTACCTTTGAAAATCCATATTGGTATTTACTGGAAACATACAGTTGATTATCAATGTGGGCCTTATGTAAATATGCTCTCTGATCTCTATTTATATAGCTCATGCAAAACAAAACAGCAGCAAAGAAAATATGTAGAAGCAGCCTGGTAAAGGCTTGTTTAGCTTCTTTTTGTTTAAATGCCTTTTGTCTCTGTTCTTCCATCATTGTTGCAGATGGTGGTCCTCCTTTTGCCATGACCTCCATTCTAAATGCTAAAAATATAATGCAGTTGCTTAAAATCAGTGCGAAGTTAAACGAAACCTTTAACACCTTAAGGTAGGCTAATCTACTGATATGAAAAACAAATGTGTGAATGCTGAATAATTTATATTAAACAAACAATGAAATGATATGGAATAAATGAACACGTGACAAATTCTCTACAAATGCATTGCAAAGCCAGGCAACGGAATGACGCTTTTATTGTCGTTTTTTTTATCTTGAATTCAATTTCTAAAAGACTAATAAACACCGTGTTAAGGTCTGCAATCCTTTGTCTTCTTCAAACATTTTTTTGTAGTTATGCTTTGATTTTCTGATCTGCTTATCTTAAATTGTCTATTATATGATTGTTATGTTTTAGAAATCGTTTTAATTTATTATTCATGTTATTTGTAGCAATACGTTTGCACTGACTGTTTAACCTCCATATTAATATAGACATCATCAGTTCACGCCAATATAGAGCTGAAATATTGCTGAAGTTGGCTTTAAACAACAACTAAACAATCAATCTTTTTAAGAACCAATTTGAATTATTATATAAAATTGTTTTAGATCAAGAATTTTTGCGCAATATTTACCTAAAAATTGACTGTTGTCTGATGGTTGATGACATTTTGCCTGTTTCTTAACAATATCAAGATCAACGGTTAGTTTTTCATCTTCCACGGGTTTTCTCATAACGAAGGCAATCGCGACAGCAACAATAATAACCTAAAATAAAACATAAAAGCACATATTCATATGATTTAAAGCAACATGATACCGTATAGCGGGTAACTTTCGCGGGGTTTTAATTTTCGCGGAAGGACTTAAATCGCGAAAATAAATACCGCGAATATTTTATATATATAGAATCTTTGATAATCCGCCAAAATTTAAAACGCTAAAATTTTTGAGATACATTTTGCACTCAAATCCGCGAAATTTTAGACCCGCGAAAATAACCCGTTATACGGTATATTCAACTCTTCATTTTCTATCTAAAAAGGTTTGATTTACTTCAGAATGATTTTCCAATCCGTAACTCTTATAGTTTAGGGACATACACTTGAAAGAGTCATTGCACTTGTTATTTTGAAAATTTAAATATTTTCATAAACGGGATTAATTGTAAATGCTATATCGAAAATTTAAATGATTTACACCAGAAACAAATATGGGATCTTCTTCGAAAGTTAAAGGAAAATTGTTGAATCTGCTATATTTACTGTTAAATAAGTTATCGGACTTGCTATTGTAAAGACTAACACCAGAAAGTGTAACTGGACCTGCTATTCTTTTTATGTTTAATGATATACACCATAAAGGGTTATTGGACCTTCTAGTTTAAAACTTTGAATGATTATTTTACTTAATAATACTAACTAATTATTAAAATAATTATACAGTCACGAACAGCCTGTCTACTTTTTTTAATGCGTTTCAAAAATAAGATATGTACAGTAATCTATAATTAATCGACTTTGAATTTATCTAACATTAACCTACTTTGAAAGGATCCACCAATAACAGTGATTCAACAAATGATAGGACAAAGGTTGTCATCCATTCGGCAGACTTTTCTTTTCCCCACTGCATGCTGTATAACAAAAGGAAAAATGCTGACGTAACTACAGCTAAGGCAACAATACACCATGCCATGTATACCACCCAATAAGGAAATTTCTTCTTTTGATGGATAATGATGACTGGTTGATCTGGATTATTGTCTTTACTGATCTGCTTCTTTTTCGTTTCTTTTTGGCTAGAATTCCTGAACAGATAGGTGGCCAAAAATATTGGAGGTACGGTGATAATGCACCCAATGAAAGAGACGTATACAACTTTCAAAGATAATCTGAAACTACCTATTTGTACAGTATCTGGTGTGACAGCATCGTCTTCGCTCGACTGAAAAAACATTGCGTTTGTAATCATTGTGAGAAACAAAAGCATAAGTAAACATGATAGTCTTTGTAATCTTGTAAAAGAATTTTTCTGTGGGCGAATAACTAACGATAACCATAAATGATTTTCTGTAACATTGGCACGTGACTGTTGTGAGAAGGCTGTTTCAAATGGACATTCCTTGTTGCTAACCACTGGAATAACCCTGTCTATCATACCGTCGTCCATATCAATTGCAAACCATTTGTCACAGTGAAAAATGTATCTGTAAAAGACCAACAAATAACAACTGTGTTATTCAACAAACATCATCAGAATTTTTGAGCCGATAAATGCAAGATGTCGATGTAGATACGAAACCAAGATGTAGATGCGAAACCAATGTTAATAAAATATATTGCACTTGCTATGTAAGAAAGTTTTAATATTGAGCTACAATACGTAAAGTAAATTAATTTGTTTTGATTTTCGTTTTCCCTCAATCTGAAGTTATAATTTCTTTTATATAGTAGTCTTGCAATACATGTAATAATACCCCTTCAATATCTTTAAAGTTGGTGCAATATAAATAACGTCCAATTATTTCTTTAACTGTTTAATGTGCATAGAAAGGAAGTATTGAGATATTCTTAACGCAAAAGTGGTTGTTATAAGAAGAAATCTCGGAAAACACAGTGTATAATCACAGAAACTTCCAATTTCATCATTTCAATACAGCCATCGATTATTGAAATATCTATATAATTGCTGTTAGCCCACCTTTTGTTAATACTTATGAACACGATGAATGCAAACATATTGATTTAACTTAACTAACCTATCTTCTGTTTGCAGGTCTGTAACTACTATTTTGTGCAGATACCATGAGCTAGTATTTCCGACACCACTGTTGTCGTGCCATACCCGAATGTAATTCAAATCACCACAAAAATTAGGAGTAGACATGATATAAAAATTTACACTATTTGCTTCAAATCCCTGAAAATTAAATTAAATCAGTTTAAAATAATATTATATATTACTTGCAATCTTATGTAATATTGAATTTAGAAATCTATGGAAACCATGATAAATTTAGCAGGATGTCTTTAATGTCATGATCGTGTATAGCTGTCATCATTTTGAAATGAAGATTAAATGGCAATCGTTAACTTAATAGAGATGAATACTTTATCCATAAGTATATTTGGACCGTCTGCCGATACATGACCCAATACAAAAATGTTATCTCGCATACGACCTATCTCTATTAGCATTCCTGGCTATAAGCATCCCTTCCAAGGGTTGTTTTTCTTTGAACGATCATCAATGGTTCTAATCCCTGCATCAATGACAAAATTTTTACTGCCTTTTCCGTCTCGGGCTTCTTTTACTTAAACCTAGACCAAGCACGTAAAGAAAACTTTATCACCTTTCTGCATGAATTATTTTCTTTGCTGGCAATTCTTAAGTGATGACCACAGGCACGATCAATTCATGATATTCAACACGCAAACATACCTTTTTTTTTAAATTTAGAGATAAAAAATTTGGGCATTTAACGAATACACAGGTTTAATAAATTAGGTTACGCTTGAAATTGATGGAACTGAATATTTAAGATAACTGGCAGCCATCTTTGATAAAGCGGGAACCTGAAAAAAAAAACATTTTTCTTTTCAGGGGTCCACATAAAGACTATTTTGACAAAGTTTGGTTCCACTAGCTCAGTAGTTTCAGAGGAGAAGATCTTTGAATATGTTTTTCTATAGGGTCTGATGTAAAAATTAAGTTCCCCTTTGGCCGCCATGTTGGGTATAGTTCAGACCTTTTTTGCAGGGGACAATATCTACCCAAGGACTATTGTGGCAAAGTTTGGTTCCAATTTGCTCTGAAGTTTCAAAGGAGAAGATCTTTAAATGTGTTTTCCCATAGGGTCCAAAGTTAAAACTATGTTCCCTGCTGACGTCCATGTTGAATATAGCGGGAACATGAAAAAACACCTTTTTGCAGGGGATCACCAAAGACAAAAGAGCTTGTGTGTCAATGTTTAGTTGTAATTGGCTCAATAGTTTCAAAGGAGAAGATCTTTGAACATGTTACCCCTTACGGTCCAATATTAAAACTATGTTTCCCTCTTGTAGCCATGCATCTTGGATATCGCTTGGACCTAAAAACCCCGTTTTATGTAAGGGACCACCTAAGGACTATTGTGGACAAGTTTGGTACCAATTGGCTGAGCAGTTTCTGAGATGAAGATCTTTGAATGTGTTTTCCCATAGGGTGCAATGTTTAAATTATGTTTCCCGCTGGCGGCCATCTTGAAAATCGCACGGACCTGAAAAACAGCTCTTTGTAAGGGACCACCAAAGGACTATTGTGGCCAAGTTTGGTGCCAAATAACTCAGTAATTTCAAAGAAGAAGATTGTTGAATTTGTTTTTCCACAGGGGTCAATGTTAAAACTATGTTTCCCGCTGGAGGCCATCTTGGATATGGGGCGGACCTGAAAAACAGCTTTTTTAAGGGATCACCTAAAGGCTATTGCGGCCAAGTTTGGTGCCAATTGGCTCAGTAGTTTCAGAGAAGAAGATCTTTAAATGTGCTTTCCCATAGTGTCCAATGTTAAAACGAAGATCTTTGAATGAAAAGTTAACGCCGGACGGACGGACGACGGACACAAAGTGATGTCAAAAGCTCACCCTAGCATCAGCCAGGTGAGCTAAAAATATCGAAATTAATTACAACGAAGATACTTGTTTCTGTTTTTTTGACTTAAAAAAAGACTAACCTTTCTGTCTCCGTCACTTAAGAGCCTAACACCACTATCATGATTTTCACCAGCCAATATAAAACAAACATTAGAACTGGTTCCTGCTCCTGGACGAAGTCCGGTATGTACAGCAAGCATGTAGAAATAATTATCAGATTGATCATTGTCACAGAGAAAAGTCGGGATGCTCTACAAAAAGAGTAGAATTTAATCTTCAGCAAAAACATGTGTCTAAATAAGTTTTATTCGTGTGTAAAAGTATTAGACAATGTATTGCACTTATATTCTTGATTCATGAGTACCGTCGGAATTAGTTGCAAAAAAAAAACTAGGAATATAAACAATACTTTGGAAGATTTTTTGAACCAAAACTATGACATGATATGAAATGCGTATTTAGTTAGAACTGGTGTGTAAACTGAGATGGCGTTTTTTTTGTCATGTGTGCATTTCTCGTACGCGAAACATATATATTTCAGAAACAATTGTCTGCTAGGATCAATTCTAGCACGGTATATGAAAAAACGATAACCTAAATTAACGCTATATCTAGAAGATAACCTACCAAATCATTTAAAGATATATGAAAACAATTGAGATTTCAGTACGTCATGAATATTTACGGAGATAAATGAATAAAAAAAACCTGTTTTTTAATAAGTTTTAGTACTTAAATGTTTTTAATAACTGGCCTCCTTATCATTAGTCATACATTAAAACATAAATTATTCCTTTATTAAAACATGGTCATAATAATTACCTTTCTCAAATTTGGCTGATTGCTTATTTGTTTATGTTTCAAAAACACGTACAAGAATTGAAAGCTTTTTATGCATATAAATTTAAAATTAAACCAAAGAATGTTTTATGTTAAGAAAAGCCTCAAAATTCAAGCAGGACTACCTTGCAGATTTTATCGAAGCGCCAGATAATTTGTAGCAAGATCAAGAGTAGCCGAATTAGCTTTCGACGTGCATAAAATTAAGGTTGTTCGAAGTAATAAAAACAAAACGATAGATTTTTCTATTTTTTTGTAATTGAAAGTTTATTGAATGTACTTCAAATTTTTAGTAAAAAAATCAGTAGGTTACCGAACTTGTTTTTCGTGGAGAAGCTTTCAAAAATAGCAAGATTTTGCGCTTTTTAATATAGTCTATACAGGGAGAAAATATTTTTATAATTTCTAATATTAATTAAAAAAAAGATTTTGGTTAAAAAGTAGTATAAATTGTGTTAAAGAAATAACTTTGAAGATATGAAATTAAAAACTGGTGTCACCAATCATATTTTTGAAAAAAAAACGCGAAAATGTTATTTTCCCTTATTATTCCTTTAGAATTATCGCCCTAAATAAAATAAGATTTTTTTAGAACGTAAAATATTTTGCACACTGGCAGCATAAAAATGTTTGATTTTAACTATTTTCAATGAACTAATCAAAATCATTTTTACAACAGTTTAATGACAAATTCCAATTTTTATGACATGCGCAAGATGGATACACAAATTTAGACACCCAAACAACGTTAATGAGATGTAGCAGTAACTAAATGATAACTTAATAATAATAATGCCCTATTGGGTTTGTAAGCCTCGTCAAGTGACTCACGAGAAACCACGATAAACAGGCAATTCGAAAACGTTTCCCGCCAAAATATGACGTCTGAGGATTATGACGTTCAAATTTTTGTTCGAAAAGTCATATATCTTTGTTTCAAATGTAATTTCTGGGTACAATTTTTGATCCCGGTAGTTCAAAAATTGTACGTGACTTACAGGCCCTATTAGGCATTGTCAGTATTAAATTAAAAACATGTCTGAAGAATTTTTAAAAATGAAATTTTTAAATTCTATTCTTCGAAAAAAAAAATTAATGAATTTAGGCAACTACAGGCTGAAACGAAATTCCTACCCTTTCTGTATCTCTCTTATCCTTTCTTCTCAAGATAGCAGCTAATATGAAATACAAAACAAACAATCCAATCAGAGTTCCATAGACCACTGCATTGCTTGGGTCGAACTTTGAAAATACACTGCTGAAATCTATCATGTTCGGAGCCGCAAAAGAGAGCGAGAAAATGGATCCAGCTGCAGGTGGACAATGACACACTGTTTCATTTAGAGTTGAAAACGGCAACACCTAGAAAAACAAATTATAACGTACGACAGTACCTATTTTTGTTTTTTTGTTTTGGTTGTTCCACAGATACCTTGCAAAGCTATATAAATTCACTTAAACGTTAACGAGAAACATCAATTGCCATTCTTCTTGGGATTTTTCTTGATAAATATACAATATATGTACATTGTCGGAAAATATAAAATATATTTGACGAGCTTTAGAAACAGGTAGAAATGCGAGGTTTACCGAGCATTTCTCGCCTGTTTCGCAGCGAGTACAAATAAATTTTATATTTCCGAGAATGTACGTATATTGTTTTTATCCTGCAATCATTTAAACCCCATTTAAAAAAGCATTTTCTTTGTGAAGAGGGACCAGGAAGACAGTAAACAACTTCCGCCATTTTGGTATAATCCCTGACGTCATAAGAGAATTTACACTGTGACATCAAAGTATTTGAGGCTTTCAAACCAGTCGATTGTCTTTTCTTCGTTCAAAATCGCGGACCGGTTACCAGTCTACCCTACGAATACGAAAAAAAATATTCGTAGGGTCGTATTCGTCTATGCAGGATAAAATGCATTATCTGTAGCAGATTTTACATGTTCAGAGTAACGTACAGTGTCCTACAAGTCAAATATAATGAGTAAAAATACAATGATATAAAACAAATAAAAACATGTTATCATCATGAGTAGAGTTTTACTCACGCTGGTAGGTAATAACTATTTTTTATTGCAAAGAGTATAGTACAAAATAAGAAGTACGTGATAAATTTTCTGTAAGCTAAGGTTATTTCCAGCAAAGAAATGATTATTACCAGTTTAAAATTGAATTGAAATTTCCAAATATTAAAAGAGATTTTCAGGAAATTTTTGATATCTGATTTTTCTTTCTAATGAAATAGTAAATTAAAAACTGTGTTTCATGTTTTGATCTGACCGTAACAACCTCAAACTGTTTTTATGTAAATAATATTCATTAGTATAAAGTTTTAATTGATTTGGTTTATTGGTTGCAAGGGCGATTATGAAATTGTGAAACGTTGAATGCGAGTGAACAGTCATCTGATGCATATTGATATTAATAGCTCACAATTTTATAATGCTTAAGAAACAATAAAAATAGATAATAGAAAAAAAGAACGCGATAATTATAGAAATCAAAACCCAGAGACATGGCAAAACTGAGACTTTAGGAAAATGTGAAAACATAACCATGAAAAGTCACAAAACACGAAATGGAAACAATATTCAAAACGTAGGCAAACCTGTCACACTGTCTGTAACTACCGAAATTGTAGTAATATACAGAATATCTTAAAAATTTGGTAAAATGTTAAAATTGTCAAATGAAAACATACCATGTAATTTGTTTATGTTTTTCTATTTTTTTCATCAATTTCATTGCTTGCAATCATTTGTTTTTGATGTCGGAATGTCTCTTACTTCAGACCCACTGCAATCCCCAGTTTCCCGTTGCTGAGAATTTTACTTGAGTGCTTGTTTTTATGTAGTGTTCGTGTATCCTTACTTACAGATCATCTCTCATCGTAGAATCTATTTGATAGGAAATATTGATTTATAGAATATCCTTTTTGTCGTACAAATAATGATTTGAAATATTAAGATAATGTCTCACATTGCAGCCATTTGGTTTCCACGTGTTCGAACTAGAATCATACACTTTGCAACCAGTTGTAACTACAGCCAAACTGATGTTTGCAGTTTCAAGGTCAGTAGTGTTTGATCCACCATTAGATGACAAGGTATCGTTTTGATCTGCACTTCTTTTTCGCCTCGAATTTGGAAGTGGTGTTGTTGAATCGTCATTAGGTTCTAAAAGTACAAATAAAGTTTCAATAATTAGTTGACATAAGTTTAACTCGATAAATCTGTAATTTCGGTATTTAGTTATATGTGAAGAAAAAATCATATACCCTGCATGTCCTAAATGTAAAAGAAATGGATAACAGGAAACATGTACAATGGCTGACATGTCACACTCGCTAAGTAAATACACAGGAAAAACACGATTAAGACAAAAGACAAGAGTTTAAAACAACGAAAGGAACCCGGGACTTACGTAAGTTTCTAAATAACATCCAAGGGCCGAGAATTTTTCGAAGATACATAAGTAGCTTGTCATACCACCATGTATAGGTACAGTAGCAAGAGGGTTTTTTTGCCAAAAATTAGAAATTTGGATTTTAAGTGTGAAAGCAAACGAATGGTATATTTTCTCAATTGTGATTGAACTAGATATCTCTGAAAGAAAGAAAAGAGCAATGGATTAAACTTTTTCAAGTTCCAACGTTTATCAATATATCATTATGGAACAAACATGTGCACTACCGAAAACAACCAATAATTCCATAATTTTTCAAAGTAAGATAAACAATGAACAAAAAGCAATATGATAATATAGGGTTATTGCATGAATATTGGGGAATATTGTCCCGCGTAGAATTTTATATTGCACGAGCTTGCGAGTGCAATATACATTCTACGAGGGATAATATTCCCCAATATTCATGTAATAACCCTTTTATTGTATAGCAAAGCTAAAATTTCTGTTAATGAGGGGATTTTTGTTGTCAATGACGTCATAAAAAATAAGTCATATTGCACTAGTGCAATATAGAAATTTATTGCACGCTTACTTTTGGTTGCTTTCTTTGGGAAATATTATGTTGCTATACAATAATGATGTATTAAAAATTGAATGTAAGCGGTTCAATAACTTACTCTGCACATATTCACTATCTGTACAATTTTAAAATGCTTTCTTTTAAAATGCTTCCAACCTATTTTATATTTTAATATGTTCCATTTTTCCGACTTCAATCAAAACTGAAATTATCCTTAGGATTATACATGTTTTCAAAAAGGGTATCAAATTATTTGTACAAAAACTGACAAATGAAGCTCCTAAACAAAATAAATATTATCTAAAATATGTATTTTACGAAAGGATATTGAGTAAATGAATATGAAACCATAACACGTAAGATAATTCCAACTGCAATAAATTTTGTTGAGCTGAATGGCCATTTTGGAAATTAATTCCTCATCAGCAGCACTAGAAGCGAAACACAGGAAATCCAACAAGTCTAGCTAATATATACCCTGCTTCCCAATTTGATTCCAAAAATAAAACTTCAAAATAAAAAAAAAATCAATTAATCTAATTTTAAAATATCTGGTGCACAATGGCAATATGCCCTAAACATTCTCTGAAAGTTTCAGTGAATTTCACTAAGTGGTCAAGGAGGAGTTATGCTTAGAAGTGTGTACCCTATGGTAGGCTCCCCATTAGACCAAGAAAGAGAAAATCAAAAAATTAAAAAATCAACTCAAATTTCAAAACCGGCGGGTATAAAACAAGAACCAATCAAATTGAAATTTTTAAATAGCTAGTGCGCAATGAGAGTTGTTGCCAAAAAGTCTACCTACGTTAGACAGATCCCAGCCCAACCCCATTGATTATAAAAAATCAAATCAGATAAAATGTTTAATTACTATTGCACAATTGCAATACGTACTGAACATTCTGCGAAGATTTTATTGAATTCTACTGAAGGGTCTAGGAGGAGTTGTCGCCACAAAGTGTGTACCCTATGTCAGACAGACCCCCCCCAAAAAAATAATAAATCAAAATTTTAAATAGCTAGTACACAATTGCAATACGTACTGAACATTCTGTCAAAGTTTCAATGAATTCCACTGAGGGGTCTAGGAGGAGCTGTTGTCCTACGTCAGACAGACTCAAATCAAATTTTTAAATAGCTAGTACACAATGGCAAAATATAATGAACATTCTGTGAAAATTTCATATAATTCCACTGATTGCAATTGGTCAAGGATGAATTGTTGCTACAAAGTGTGCACCCCTATGGCGGCCGGACGAACAAACGAACGAACGGACTCACGAACACACATCATGATTACTATATACTAAAGCAGGGATATAAAACCCCTTTGGTTAGTGTTGAGATCAGAGTTACTGTCAAAGAATATATGTTTGTTAAACACTACATATGGCCCAAGATTACACAGTCAAATATAGGAAAACACCCAATTTTGACCTCTGTAACCTTGGACTTTGAACTGAACTATTTTTTTTGCATATTTATGTTCCTTTATGTTCTTATGCTATAAGAAATTTACAGAAAAATACTGCATCCAGATCTGAATTAGAAAAAAAAACATTTTCCATTTGGCCCCTATGGGCTTTTGTTTCTCAAAAACTATAAATGCTACCTCCGATCTGTTGACACACTACTACTGACGCACAATTTTATTAGCTGTAAAATAAAGCAAACCCGATCTCAATGCGATAAATTATATAGGATTTATAGGTGTGAAAAGCACCTAATTTGACCCCGTTTTTTACCTCTTTGGCCTTGAACTTTGACCTGACCTATTTTTAAGGCAGGTTCTCTGTCTTCTAGCTGTCGGGTAAAGCCATCTTGAAAAAAGTCTGTTTCAACCAGACTCTTACATTAAGGAGACTACTTTGTATGAAAAGAATCGGAATGATCCAGACTATCGTTAAAAACGCGTACGGCTTACCAGTTATTCATACGAAGGCACAAAAAATAATCCATTCATGTGGCGATACAGTGTCCATTTCATGATCAACTACATCGTTTTATGTGTTTATTGTATTTATTTAATATCTTTTAAGAGATACTTTGCCTTTTTAATCTCAGAGCACTTAAACTGACATTTGAAATTCACGATTCGGTTCATTCATAAAAATTTCCTGTGGCGCGCAGTTTTTAATGAATGGATACATAGTAACTTCTAGTTTCGCTGTTGTAACCAGAGTTGTTAACCCTCCCGGTCTCACCGTGAGGCTACCGGTTTCGGCAGCCGGTCTCACGTCTACCGATATGCCTCTGAAAGCTCCCGATATTAAAATTTTCTCTCAAAAATATTTTTCCGTTACACCGGAAATAAATATTGGCAGTTCCAATCACACCCTGCGAGGTAAACAAAGGCTGTTCCATTCACATTCCGCCTAACGAGATAACGCGAGAACACGAATCAGCTGTGTATTAACGACAAAATGGCGTCGCATCCGCGAAAAGGGTAGATACAATTCAAAATTCCAAAATAAATGGATAAAAGAAATGGACTTTTTGAGCAAGAGTGATAAATATATACACGCAGTGTTTCTGTTGTGTGGCATAACCTTTGCCTTAATGCACGGAGGATGAAATGACGTTGTTCGCCATAGAGAAACAGAGGGACACAAACGTAGTGCTCGACTTCGGACTCAAAATGCTGAAATTCTGTTTACATTATTCACAGTAACTTCGGTGTTTTGTTATTTGTTGCTGAGAACAACCTTCCATTCTCAGTAGCTTGCACTGATGAGACATAAGTTGTCGAAATGCCCATATGTAGATAGTAAATTTACAGTGACTTCGTTATTGAGTTATTTAATCATATGCAAAAATAATGAAACTTAAGAACTAGATGACTTGACAGAGGAAGTGACAAAATTGGAAATATCAACATTAATTAAGCCACCGAGTGTTACACTTGTACTCGGGCTTGTACTTTGGAATACTTACATGTACGTATACCAACAAAGAGGTTTTAAATAAATTGCCAACATCCCATATAAAAACTGAAAAGACAACCTAAACCGGGAAGGAAAATTTCGGATTTTAATTCTTGAAAAAATTAAATGTCAAGATTTCAGCAAAACAGTAATAATTACAGAACTTCTGGAATACCCAGGAACCTGCCTTAACAGCATTCCATGCTTTGATT
>MJUU01019179.1:54689-68492 GCA_002080025.1 Modiolus philippinarum
GTCCGTCGTTAAAGATCAACTCCTCTGAAACCACTGGGCCAATTGCAACCAAATTTTGTCACAATAGTCCTTGGGTGGTGTATATGAAAAATTGTGTTCGACATGTCCGTGCGTAATCCAAGAGGGCCGCCAGTGGGACCCATTGATTAGCATTTGACCCTATGGGAAATTTTAATTATTTTTTTTTCTAGTCGGATTTTGATGCAGTTTTTTTTTCATTGGATTCCTTATGAAAAATAAACATGGGGCACAACTATCAGATTTTGGATAACTCTTTCCCTTTCCGAGCTATAATGGGTCAAACGAGGCCAAAATCACACTTTTACAAAGTACCTCAAATTTTTATTTTTCATCGGATTTTGATGGAGTTTCTTTCTTTGGATTCGTCTTTACATGAGCTTTCGGTTGTGTGTCGACGGATTTTGCGTAGCTCTTACCGTTTCCGAGTTATAAGGGGCCTAAGGGGGCCAAAATCACACTTTTACAAAATAACTCAATTTTTTATTTTTCATCGGATTTTGATGGGGTTTCTTTCTTTGGATTCCTCTTGACATGAGCTTTCGGCAGTGTGTCGACAGATGTTGCGTAGCTTATACCGTTTCCGAGCTATAAGGGGCCTAAGAGGGCCAAAATCGCACTTTTACAAAGTACCTCATTTTTTTATTTTTCATCGGATTTTGATGGGGTTTCTTTCTTTGGATTCCTCTTGACATGAGCTTTCGGTAGTATGTCAACGGATTTTGCGTAACTCTTACCGTTTCCAAGCTATAAGGCACCTTAGGGGGGCTAAAATCGCACTTTAACATAGTACCTCAATTTTTAGCCGAAAATTGTATCTGACATGTCAGTGCGTAATCCAAGATGGCCGGCAATGGGGTCCATTGATTAACATTAGACCGTATGGCAAATGCATTCAACAATCAACTCCTCTGAAACAAATTAGCCAATTGCAACCAAACTTTGTTATAATAGTCCTTGGGTGGTGTTAAGTGAAAAATCTGTCTGACACGTCCCTGCATAATCCAAGATAACCGCCAGCAGTCCCATTGATTAACTTTAGACCTCATAGGAAATTTATTTAAAAATCAATGTTATTGCATGTTATTGCACTGCTATATACAGGTGAGCATACAGGCTCCTGGGAGCCTCTAGTTTCCTCTCCCGCTCCCTTTCTCCTTTCTCCCAACCTCTCTCCTTTCTTCCGCCCCATTTCTCTCTTCTCCCACAACCTTTCTCTCGTCTCCCTTAACCCTGTCAACCCCCTCAAAAATATTACTAATTGGACCCAATTTTGTTTTTTTCAAATTCATCATATCTTTCTCCAGTAAAATATAATATCTTACTTAGTTTCATATCTTTTTTCCTTCTAAGCTAAATTATTTTATTATCAAAATAAATGTGTTTTATACATAAATATCAAATAGTTGCTTCCAAACAAAAGTTTTAAAGAAATTGCCCTAACTTCTCGATTTCAGTATGACCATTTAGTATTTAATAATCTCCTTTCATTGCCGGAAAAAAGAAGTAATCAATAAATTTCAAAAATTGATTTCTAAATACTACTCCAGGATACGTCGTAGATTCAGTCAAATGAAATTTTTATGATCTGTAGCTTCATGGTCTAGTTAAGGCCATGGTCACCCAGATATGTATATCGTACGTATGACCAGCTTTTACGAGAGAGATACGAGACAGATTTAACGACTGTTAAAGTGTTAAATTTTGGTGTAGAAATGCAAATATATTGTTCTTGATCTTATAATGACTCGGTAGTCTAGTACTTGTCATTTGGAATGAAAACTTGCTACCATTGAATTTTTCAATATTACAAAAATAAACGGTCCCTATACGTTCGTCAACTGATACCCAGGTTTATGGGATATCTCTACTGCAACGTATTTTTAGATTATTACGAATTTTTAGGCTTATAAAGAAGAGAATTTTAAACCAAAACAGTGTTTAATTCACTCAATATTTGCTTGATATAACGAAGAAAGATTGCTGAAAAAATGCTGAAATGTCTTCGATTATTCTCAGTTGATCACAAACTTTAATGACACTTTTTTGGAAGTTGAAAATTTTGCATGGTTTCTCTTACATCAAACGATGATTATAGCGAAATAAGAGCGAGAGTCCTTTGGAATTCGTTATAAACGAACTCTACTGTAGTTATAACTTATATTACTATATTATTACTATTTCATAAAGCTTTTATAACAAAATAAGGGTTTATATGTTTTTTCTTTCATTCTTTCTTATGGATAATTTTTCAAAGTTCTTACATAAGCATGTTTTGCGGTTTGTAATGAAACTATCAGCACTGTTATTATTCATTTTGAGTGGAGTACAAAGACTGGAAGCATACCAACATTTAAGCATCATAATCCAATTAACTCTTACAACATCAAGATACATTATGGAAACGTCCACATTAATTCCTCTAGGAGTGAGACAATTACCCCCACTATGCCTGCACCACACATCATGTGAGAATGTTTATGTACGCAATAACAAGTGTAGCAAGGAACAAGTTAGTCTTATAGTTCAACATCAAGATATAATATGGAAATATCCACATGAATTCCTAATGAGTGAGACAGGTGCCTCGATTGGGTAAGCGCCTCCTACTATAACTGCACCACATGTAATGTGAGAATTTATATGCACGCAATTATAAGTGTAGCAAGGAACAAATTAGTCTTATAGTACAACATCAAGATATAAAATGGAAATGTCCAAATGAATTCCTTTAAGAGTGCGACAGGTGCCTCAATGGTGTAAGCGCCTCCTACTATGCCTGCAACACATGTCATGTGAGAATTTTTATGCATGAAATGCCACTTGTAGCAGGGAAAAAGTTAGTCTTATAGTACAACATCAAGATATAATATAGAAATATCCACATGAATTTCAGTGAGTGATACAGGTGCCTCGATTGGGTAAGCTCCTACTATAACTGCACCACATGTCATGTGAGATTTTATATGCACACAATTACAAGTGTAGCAAGGAATAAGTTGGTCTCATAGTACAACAACTAGATATTATATGGAAATATTCGCATGAACTCCTTTTGGAGTAAGACAGGTGCCTCGATTAGATAAGCGCCAACTTATATGCCTGCACCACACGTCATGTGAGAATTTATATATTTTTATAAGATGGCTCAACGCTAGACCTAGTCAAACGCAAACACGTCAGTCGCAGGTCGAAAGACTGCTACTTTATACTTCTCAACCCACTCATGATAAAAGTGACGCAGAATTTAGGAGGTTCGCTCCGCATGTTTTTGGATTTCTGTCAGATTTTCGGAATCCTCGGCATTTATCAATTTAAAAACATAATAATTTTTTGCCCATTGACCCCCTTATTTTTTCCCATTCATTGTCAAACATTGCTAATGTTAACCGTATGAAAAATTTTCACGCCAAATTTTCTACCACTTATATCTCAAAACGAGATCATAAACCTATTGTCAAATGTCATACTTTTGACAGGTTCAAGGAAGCGTAGCATTACAATACAGAAGCCTAATGATCCGTTGTAATGTAAAACTACGAGTTGAGTATCTCAAATTCATAAGGACTAAACAAAATGCTTAGACAATGTGTTAGCCTCTAATCCTGCTTTGCATGCATCAAACTGTCAAATCAGAAATTATGAATACAAAATGTCTAGGGTTCAAAATAGAAACTTACAGCATTGACCATAGTACGTTGTTTTTCCATAAACCTTTTCTTCGTATTGAAACATTTTTTAACAAAACTATCACGCTGAGATTGATTGTGAATCTCCTCTTTGTACTTGTCCGGAAATATAAAGTAATACTCATGAAAGAAGTCGTCAACATCACTTAACGTTATATCTGTTATCTCTTCTGTTCCAGCCGTCATCCAGAAACCTAAAACTCCTGATAGAACTCTAATCACCTCTAAAATAAAAATCACAGAAAAATAGAAAATAATACACATTAATCATTGCGGAATTAGAGTCAATAATTTTACCATAAAAATAATACCTTTTAATGCCGAATCAAGTTCACATCAATGTAAATCCTGCCTTGAAATTAAATTGACCGATGAAGGATTATTTGTAACTGAACAGTGTCCAAAAATATCATACAATTATGAACAATTAAGTAATGAAGTCAACGTTAATAATAAAATACCGAAGTTATTGTGAATTTAGTTTTGGCATATGCACATTATGAAAAGTTATATCTCTTCAGTGCAGATCATATCAAAACATTTGGAAATCAATACACCAAAATATTTGTAAAAGCTGATAGAGAACAAATCACTAATAAGATCTAAAAAATGCAGCCAAAATCAGCTAAGGACAGAGCTATGCAGGAGGGAGATACTCCATAGTTTTTAATAAAATTTTCTATTTTTAATATTTTTTCTAAATTTAGTATCTGAAGATGGCCGTTTCAACAACTAATGTCTCTTCAGTACATATCAAATCCAAATGTTCAGAAGACAACAAACCAAAAGATGTATAATTCTTATATGATTTCCAAAATAGGGAATACGCTGATATGATTGGTTGAATTTACTTCTGGTAGCATTTTCTGAAGTCGTTTATTTTTCGATAGACTACGTTGACCGAACTACATTTAAGTTCACCTTATAAATTCATACGCCGAGTGAATCAAACAGAAAACAAACACGTGTGATTGGCATTATAAAAGTAAGAATTTAATTACTTATCATCAAATTAAAAGAATTTTAAGGATTAGACACCGTTTGTAAGGAATTTATAGGAGTATAAACGGGACCAAGTCACTCACAAACATATCATAAAAGTCCTTCGGACTTTTATTTGTTTGTGAGTGAATTGGTCCCGTTTATACTCCAATAAATTCCTTTAAAACGGTGTTTAATCCTATAATAACACATAATAGAGAACGATTTATCAATAGGATCAATATCGAAAGCCAACATCAGCTAAATACGGGGATTTGCACGAGATATATACTCTCTAGACTTAAAAACAATAACAAAAATAGATATTATCATATGTTTAGTAATAAATACAGACGTTTTGAATATGTGATACAGCACATGACTTTCATTCCGTATTCACACTATGACGTCATACCCTTTATCGCATGGCTTACCCTTGATCACATACCCTTTATCACATGGCTAGACCTGTATCATACCCTTTCTCCAAAAAAAATTGATTTTAATTCGACTTATTTTTTAAAATGAAAGTGGGGGTAAAAAATTTGGGGGTAATTTTTTTTGGGGGGGTAAAAAAAAATTGGGGGGTAAAAAAAATTTTGGGGGTAACAAAAATTTGTTTGGCGTGAATTTTGGTGTCAATTTAAAAAATCTAGCAAACCTTTTTCTTTTACATGTTAGATTTTATACTAAACTTCCAGTCCTTTCCGCCCAATTTGAAATTGTTTTTTTTCACAAAATACTTGCTTTTCTCTTACGGATTCCATTTTTTTACAGTATTTTTGGGATTAAGAAGTCCTCTGTTTAAATATATGATAAACTGTATAATACATGGCAAAATCCGTATCACATGCCGTATCATCCCTCGACCAATATCATCCCTCGGGCCAGAGGCCCTCGGGCTGATATTGGTAACTCGGGATGATACGACATGTGATACGGATTTTGCCATGTATTATTCCCTATTTATCATCCTTCCCCATGGTTATATCATCCCGCAGAACCTTTCCACAAAAGCCATATCCGGTTGACCAGGATATATCAGAGGTTGACCAGGATATATCAAACGATTCTCCCAAAGTTTCAAAGGAAATAACTTTAATTCAAGTTTTCACACATAATCAAGCAGATACAAATAAACCTCTATTGCATTTGTTTTTTCTGATTATACATTCAAACCAGAATCGTGATTACAGAAATAGATAAACTAGACGTAAGAAAAATTGTAGATACTAGGTCGTTGATATATCCTGCAGAGCTTTGACGTTTTTACCTTATGACGTCATAAAAGCTCCAAGGAACGAAAGAATACCGTAACAACCAAAGGTTGCTGCAACATTCAAAATCGACATTATTTCGAGTAGTTCGGTCGAAATATTCATCCAGTTGCAAAACCTTTGCCGCTAAAGTGACAAAAAACTACAAAACATGTTTTCGAAGCATAAAATTGCTGAAAAAGCGAGAATGACATGTTTGTCGAATTTCTCGCGCAACTTTGGGAGAATTTGAAACCTTGGTTCAATAAATACAAATCTAAAATGCAAAATAAAGGATAATAATCAAGTTATCAGGCCTTTGACAGCTGATGTATTGTAAAATATCATCCCGCTCGCCAGAATATGAAGCTTGGTGCTCGTTCGCTACGCTCACTCGCCCCTTTGCTTCATATTCTAGCTCACGGGTTGATATTTCACGATAACATATACTTATATTGCAATTTCCTAAATAAAATAGGTTTTCGGGCCGGCTACGAAGTACTGGCAACTATGTAGGTGATTTCTTATAGATTAACAAATATCAGAACAGCAACAGATCCAAACAGCGGCCTTCGGCAAAAAAAGAAATGTTAAAGGTTATATTTTTTCTGTTTTTGTATGAAATGAAAGTGGAGGTTAAGCTATTCATAAAACCGATTAAATCCACCATTTCTTGTGAAATGCCTTTACCAAGTCAAGGTCATTGCAGTCAACAATTTTCCAGTGGTTTCCTTCTGATATGTCTATTTGTTTCATGGACTTCGGCTCTTTCTTGACAACTCTGTTCGGTAATTTAGTTATTTCCCCCAATCTATTGAACTGGACACAGATTGTTGTGCCTCTTGAATGACACTTAATGAAAACACAATATCAAAACATGACTCAAAAAGAAAATACACATAAAAGCAATAAGCGTTTGTAATATGGTTTTGTACTTTATTTTTAGAAACCTGTACAAATCAATCTACATGCAGTTGCCTTCTATGCTACCTTAATTGCTTTATGTAATCTAATATGTAAGATATGTCCACTCAATCATAATGGTAGTAAAAAAATTGGTATTTCAATATAATATAATTAATGTATCAATACCTGTAGCAGCGCCCTTTATACCAGATGTCTCTGATAAAGGCATCGGGTTTATATTAGTTCTGCCTTTCACATTTTGCATAACCTTCAATGCATTCTCGGAAACTCTTTGCTGTTAAAAGAATGATTTACATCTATATTTATGTAATTAAAAATTTGTTCATTTCAGCCTACATGGATCATAATCATTATAGTACAGCAAGTATATCTTGTGCAGATCATTACATGTGAAAAAAATGCTGTAGTTTACATTACGCTCTATTTATCTTCCACGACACAGGACATAGAACCAAGCTAAAATAATATAGTACTTTTGTAAAGTTTTTTTTGCGACGAACTTCACATGATTTGCAAGAAGAAATTTTATGCATATACTTCATTGATTTGATTTGCAATTTTCACGTTGAAGCGTTTGAAAAGTTTTATTTTTGTATGATGGGATAGTTGAATCTGAAAAAGGATTGAATCTTGAATTTTAAGATAAATGCATATAAAACAAGTTTGTTTCAATTATCACTTTGGAATTGCAAAGTAATAAAAAGGAATTATTTATACATTATGTTATTTATCTTATATTTTCTAAGAATTTATTTAAGATGTGATTTTAACATCTAATAACTTGTATTTGGGAAAAATTTCGTCAAAATGTGACTGTAACATCTAATGTGTGATGAAATTGGAATGGAAGGTCGGCATGTTAACCTAATAAGAATTGCTTATTTAATGGCACTGGTACATCACTCATTACAAGTATTTTTGGAAATGGTTTTGAGTAAATTTCGTTGAATTTTCGGATGTAAATAAGGGGTTCATAACTAAAAACAAACACAAGATAATTGTTTAATAAAAATTGCATTTTTTACATATTCGGAATTTTTAAATGTTGCTGAGGTTCATTGGTATTGTGTCAGAAAAAATCAGGGATATAGAGTAAATGTACTTTGGACAAAACCCTAAAATACGTGGAGAAAACTTTATTCCTGTTGAAATCTGGAATATTTACTTCTATTGTTCACCAATTGCAGGGTGACATTATATTCTGCTCGCTGTGAACTATTTATAGCCCATTCGAGGTTGAGGTCATATATACTCATTACTTTTCAAGCTGTTTTCAGCAAATAATAAAAGAGAAAATATACAATCATGTAATAATAATTTTAAGAATTACTCTTTTTTTACCTTTCTTTCGAAAAACTTTTTTTCGAATTTCATCTTATTTCGTCTTTTGATATTAATACATAGGTTAAAGCATTAAGGTTCATACATACAGCTAATAAAAATATCTTATATTGGTTTGGTTTTGTACATGCACTATACAGTTTGTTGTATATTTACTCCATAATCTCTTCATATATATTGAATTCTCATAGTCAATATCATTGTAAAAAGCCATACATGGTCGATGGAAAACCTCCAAAAACGTTCGACAGCAAATACATTATTTAGTGTAAGAGGACATAACAAGTGTATTTACAATTTTTTGATTTTTTGCAACTAAAGGTAGATCGACATCAAACACGGCGCAATCGATTTGTGCATATTGCGGAACACGAGTCCGATGTGGAATTGACATAATGTTCTTTTGTTTTCCTTTGCGTCATGACGTTATAATGAAATGACAACTTTGCTGCGAATAAGGTCCCTATTTCAATAAATATTTTCAATTTTGTTAACTACAAACAATATTTTTCATAAATAAATTTAAGCATGTCAACTGATAGCCTAAGTGTTTCTCTCTAAACTATTACAAAAATAAGAAATATCAATCTGATATTTATTGTATTAAGTTCATGTTTTCAGAGTTCCATATTATATTCTTTGTATATGTTGCTGAAAAACACCGAATTATGCCTTCTGGCAGAAAAAGATAATCGCAAACATATTATTTTTTTCATTTTATTTTTGGAACATATGAATTCAGAACTACAACATTTCTCAAAATAAAAAAAATATAAAGATGTATGCCTTAATTCAGATAACTTTCAAATAAGGAATATAATACGGGGCTTTCGAGATATGAGTTCTGTTGCGCTTTGTGACATAAGCAGAACTAAAATCCTGATCCTTAGGTCTCCGGTGTACTGTGTTCTCACACTGGTACTTGTGTTCTGCGCTCGTATTTTCTCTCTGTACTAAAGGTCGAGATGGTTAGGTGCAGGATCATGATAAATTAGGGCTTGATGTCTCTGGAAACCGCCCTGTCTTGCAGATAAAGTCGTCTACCGTTTGAAGGGTCCCTATGTAGTTGTCTTTTGCTGTGTCACTCACAAGATACCCAAGTTCCATAGGGACATTCATGTTGTTCATTTGTCTTGTGAGTACATCCCTTTCCTGGTTGTATTTAGGACGCCACAGCATGAAATGTTCAGATGTCTCTTCTTCACCACACTTGCAAAATGGCGTGAGGGACTGACTTATGTTATGGAGGTATTTATTTAGCCTGTTGTACCTTGTTCTCAATTCTGTAAGTATTTTGCCAATAATCATATTTGGTCTATCTAGCATACTTCGATGTCCTACTAACGGGGTAATTGACTGTAGATGACGTCCTTAATCACCGATAGTCCATCTGTTTTGCCATTTAATCTTAGTAGAGGTCCTCACTGCTTGTTTGACATCTGACACGATAATAACGTTGTCTTGTTCGTTAAGAAACATTGCTTCTTTTGCAGCCTCTTTTGCTATTTTGTCTGCTTCTTCGTTCCCGGCTATATAAGCATGACCTGGGACCAATGACAGCTTTGTTTGTATTCCATATCGAATCATATTTCCCTGATATCAGTAATAGTTTCTATATAGCTGGAGGATTTCCAATTGAGTGACAAGATACCTACTGCTGATTGGCTATTGGAGAGGATGTGTAGTTCGCTGAAACCCTCTTTCAAAGATGTAATCACATGTTCTACAACTATGAGGACTGCCACCAACTCTGCCAGTAATATGGACCCTCTTTGGGCTACTGGTCTCTTAGGGTGATGCCATCCCCACTATCTGGATAGAGCACTGCACCAGCTCCACATGGTCCAGAATTACCTTGGCATGATACATCTGTGAAAGCTGTAATTGTTGACTCATTTGGATTTCCTATTAGTGTCCTGCCTACTTCCTTCATCACCTCGGTTTGCTCGTTCGTTAGATTCTTTGAGCTCCCTAGTCTGCTCCAATATCTTGGTGTCATCAGCTCTATTCCTGCCTTGTGTGTTATTTCAGGCTCAATCAGCTTTATGTCAACCTTGGTGGTTTTGAACATGTCTACTGTCTGGTTTATTGCTTTTCCCATAGGTGATTCTTGTATTTCATATCCATTTGTGTCTGTCATGTATTCTTCCAATTGTTGTTTTATGGGTTCAGCTATGTTTTTGACTGGATTTATGCTAGCTTTCTTACTGCTATTTCTTCTAATCGTAGGTCCACTAGTGGTATGTTTGCCTCTACTTCCATGGCTTCTCTACCAGCTGTTCCAGGTAGCCCCAGACCGATTGCTAAACCTTTTCGTTGCACTGCTTCGAGTTTCTTTAACCTATCTGGTGATGTAATTTGCCATACTGGACAGCCATATTCAATGACAGACCTCACTAGACTATTATAAATCATCAAGAGTTTTGTCCTCTCTTTGTTTGCTAAGCCTTTAATTTCTCGTATGGCATGGATTGCACTGTTCTCTCTTTTCTATATTGTTGACATGATTATCAAACAGGACCTTTTCGTCTAAGATGATTCCAAGTAACTTGGGTGTTTGGCTGTATTTGAAACAGTAATTGTTTACTTGTAATTCTTTCTCCTTGTGGTGATAGTTCTTCCTTTGTAAAAATACAAAAAGTTTGTAAAAGGTGGTACCAGACTATTTTCCTGTTGGGTTCACGCATTCGCGTATTATAAGGATTACCCTCTATCTGGCCACTTTTAATATAAAAATAGAATCGTATCCGTATTTAGCGGATATTCAACATCTACTTACCGATATTTCTTCTGTCATCAATGCTTCATTGCTTACACTCTGTCGTAATGTCTTTGCTACAAAGTTTGCATCTTGGGAAGGTAATTTAATATTAGATTGATCTCCTGGTGTCTTTTCATTCATTATATTAACCATTTCTTTTGTTTTCTGTAACACAGATTAATAAACGTATGTAACGATAAACGATTTTATTTCTAATTTGTTGTCGAAATAGCCATATGAAGAAACTAAATTTACATTGAGTTCGGTATTTAGTTGGACATAAGTAAACTTTATGCAAAAAAACGACAATAGCTGCAAACTGAAGCAAGGTCAGTTTAGAACAGCAAAGGGATGAAAATATCGATGTTCCATTATCTATCACATGAATGTAATGCTGCAAATTTTATCGAAACCACGGCATAGTGTATTCTAATACTAAATGGCATGGATTGTCATCTGAAACGAACTATAACTGTATTAAAAGAAAGTTTAAATCAAGATGTAGAAAAAAGAAAAACAACTTTTTTTTTAATTTGGTATTGGATTTTTATTAAAATTTCGACTTTCGTTATCGCATTTAAGCACTGAACCAATTCATTAATGCACTTAACATTAATAAAAAAAGAAATGTACATTTCAAATTCTAATGCAACATTTATATAACGAAGGTTTTGATTGGTCAAAACTGACCGGCAATTCCACAATCTACACACCTGGGCCAAAGTAGATTCCCTGTTTATTCTGGTTCCTAATATTATAACAAATTCACGAGTTAAAAATAGAACACGAAATTGATTTGTTGCATTAGAATCGCAATAACAGTACATTATTTGAATACCCGAGATCGTCAATCTTGATTTGACGGTCAAAATATCCGTTTATAGGCTCCGCTACGCGTCGCCTATAAACTGCATTTTGACCGTCAAATCTACGATTGACGCCCTCGGGTAATCAGTGACAAATAATGTACTGTTATTGCTTAATTTGTTGTCAAATGGCCATCAGCAGAAAAACTCACCAACGTATTAAGTTATTTATAGGGTCTGTAAGTCTCGTTCAATTTTGAAACTTCCGGGCACATAAATTGTACCCGGAAGTTGCATTAATATCAAAAACGTATGACGCTTCTATCAAGAATTTGGACGTCATAATCACTGCATGAAATGATACGTTTAAAAAATTTTAGAAATTATTAAATTTCTAGTTTAAAATTTAATTTGAATTTACCGTCATTTATAGAAAAAAATTAAGTAAATTTAATAAAATTTTCAAATCTAAGATTTAATCTGATTTAAATGCAGTTTTCGGAGTATTAAAATCCAAATTTACACAAATTTAATATTTTTTTTAAACTTCAAGTTTAGTTAGAAATAATATTAGTTTACTTTAACTTTTAATAAGAAATCTAATAGAATTTAATATACTCAGTAAACTTCTAATATACTAAAAAATAAGCTAGTTTTCTTAAAGCTTAAATTACAACTTAACTGAAAATAAATGATTGTTTAAATTTGTAGTTTAATTAGTTTAAAAGTTTATTTTAGATAGTTTTAAATAATTTATTTAAATGATTTAAGTGAGGTTTAAATGTGATTTTTTATTGAATTTAAAAAGTAATAAAATGGAAAAAAAATAATGTTGCATCACAGCATATGCAAGTCTTTGATCAGAGTATGCATATTATTTCGAACCAAAAGATATCACGAGAAAATTGGGTTTCAATTTTTACTTACTAGCTCTGTGTGAGTTTTTTTAATTAAATTTTGAATATTTGTGGGTGTTTTTTAGCTTGATATCATCCTGTAAATTATAAGACCAGGGTGAGGTTTTTAAGATTACAGTGTTACGTTAGAAGTGTTCAATACATCGATCTTTTATGTCGGCCATGGAATGAAATAAATCTTTAATTCTGGGAAGTTCAAGCATAAGATGTCCACAGCAAAGTTACACGTTCCCTCCCAGCCGATATCAGCCAAGAATTACCCACCTTGGTGCTTATATTCTTTTTCAAATGTTGTAAAAAACGACCAGAACCCCATCGGGATCACCCTTTTTGGACGACTGGATACATCGATGATTTCCCTGCTTTATAGTTTCATTAAAAATACATGTACAATTCTTGGTCACAGTTTATTATTTTTTAAATACGATATGTTTTTGAATTATCAATTGTTTTTTTTCAATTCACTAAATTGATGCTGTTATAGATTTGTTTGGATGTTCCAATATCAAATTTTAAGTAGTCTCCCTTTACTTGGAAAATCTCTCTCTCGATGGGACGCAACTCTTCGATGACATATTGAAAAATTAAAAAAAGAGTTGTCCTTCCTTATAAATTACAGGAAAATATTCAAATGAATAATAAAAATTAGAATGAACAACGTAAAGCTAACTGTGCCTTAACTACACAACAATTCGGAAACTCTCCGGCACAAATTTACATAAAATAAAAGTTTTGTTCATACATATCACGCCTCTTATGTGCTCTTTCCAATAAATATTTGAATTTGAATATTTATCGTCGGTTTCGAAATCTCTACCTGGAAATTTATAAATGAAAGACCAGATCTCAGTACCCGCTAAGGGTCCTCTTCAGAGACTAATGGATTGACATAGTTTATTGGCATGAGCTATGGGGACCACTTTTGAAACTTGTAAAAAGAAGATATTTAAATTTGATGCACAATTTACTGAAACAAATCTTCAGATATAGAAATAAATACATCATAGATCATCATACATAACACAGGTATTGGGTATAATGGTCCGAGGCCAGTTCAATCTGGCTACTAGGTGGCTGGTTGATTGATTTAATATTGATTTTCTACTC
>MJUU01019181.1:0-38555 GCA_002080025.1 Modiolus philippinarum
AATAAGTCAAATTTTTGTTGTATTTTTAGAATTTGTGACCTTGACCTTAGTCACACAAACCCCAAAATCAATAGGGATCTTCCTCTAATCATAACTCATGTCTGTGCAAAGTTTCATTTACATATGACATGTGGTTCTCAAGATATCGTGCGGAAACCAAAAGTTGACGCCTGGACGCCCGGACGCCCAGACACCATTCATCAAATTATAAGCCGAGTTCGACTTTGTCGCAACTCGGCTAAAAATTAGCCCTTTGAATCCCTTATTACTAGGATATTATTAGAGCTAAAAAATCCTGTTGATTACCATCAAGAGATATCCAAAGAAAAAAACTCAGGTTGAAATCTAATGAAAAATAAAGATTTTACATATTTTGAAATATTAATTGCAACTTGGCCCATTTGACCCTTATAGCTCAGAAATGGTATGAGCTATGTCATAACAGTTGACATACTACGGAAAGCTTACATTAAGAGGAATCCAAAGAAAAAAATTCCATCAAAATCTGATGTAAAATAAAGATTTTACATATTTCTAAAAATTGCAATTTTGGTCCCTTTGACCCCTAATAGATCGGAAACGGTAAGAGCTACACCAAATCCGTCAACATACTGATGAAAGCCTACAATGAGAGGAATCTAGAGAAAAAAATCCCACCATTGAAATCACATGAAAAATAAAAATTTTAGGTAATCCGTATGTTTGCAATTTTTGCCCCCTTGTGCCCCTCATAGCATGGACAAGAAACAAGTTATCAAAAATCTGATGGTGCAGCGCTACGTTAAATTTCATAAGGAATCCATTGCATAAAACTGCATCAAAATCGGACTAAAAATTAAAAAAATTAAATTTTTGAAATTTGCCCCTTTTGGGCCCCATTTATCTTGTGAATGGTACATGCCATGTGAAATCCATTGGCATACTAATGATTGAAAAATTCCTAAGGAGGACACTGAAAGAAACCCCATCAAAATCTGATAAATAATAAAGATTCTACAGTTATATATGTAAAAACATCAAATTTAACCCTTTAACTCAGCAAATCCTTTCTTTTGTGCCAAGGAACATTGTGCTAAAATTTCATAAGGATTGGTCATCTGGAACTTAAGTTATTGACCAAAAATAAAAATGTCTACAGACGACGACGACAGCACCATACCATTATACGACCGCAAAAATTTTTGCGGTTGTATAAAAATTTAAAGTATCAGGTGCCAACTAGACCAGGTGAATAAGAACTCCTGAAAGTATGGTTTGAATCTGACTTGCAGTTTTGAAGGAGTTGCAGATTGAAAAAACCGACAGATGACGCAGTATGCCACAGGACAACGATTTACAACATAAGACTACCGAGGATTTATCCCTGTGTTTCCATTCTGCTTACAGCAGGTTACAATGAATCAATATGATTAGGAATTTGAATAAAATGCCCATACAAACTCAGCATTAAAATGAACAATAAAACATAATTAAGTAAATAATAATAAAACAGATAAAATGTATAAAATTGCACTAACAATTGTTAAGAAATGTGAAAATTGTGTACATTTATATTACATGTATATTATATTAAGTATGTTGGATAATATTACTTACATGTATTAACAAATCATCGTCTGAATCTCATAGTGTGTTTAAAAATATATTCCATTTTATAAATCAAAGAAAAACCTTTTAAATATGTACATCTAAGTTGAATATTTTTTCATACTATTGGCAAAAAATTTCATCAAAGTATGGAAATAATATTTTGTGCATGACAAAAAAGCTAAATGAATCCACAAGATGGGGTTTTTGCCTTAGTTCAAGAACTACATGTAAATGTTCCCTTTTTGGCAGATGCAACTTTCTGATATTTAAAGTCATTCATCAAAAATACTGATATTGTTGTAAGTCCAAGAGATAAAGTTTATTTAAATTTGAAATTTTTTAGCTACACAGATGTACCATATTCCTTGTATCTGGGTGAGAAAATTCGAAAAAGGGGGAGGGAGGGGGGTGCTTATTAAGTAGGACAAAAACCATGTTCCGAGACCAAGTAACGAAATTCTTCAATCTTTCTTAAGTACACAATGAAATCAATGTAAAACTGCTTCAACTATCCAAATTGATGACAAGCACAAGAAAAGAATAAGGCGGATAAGTTGTTTGTACCAAAATGCAAACAATAAACATGAGAATACGATTGCTTACACCGAAAACTTGGACGTAAATGTATGCACAATCAATATAAATAAATCAATGACAGAAAACCTATGAAATAAATATGGAAGTTAGGGTTTTCAGTGGGAGTTTTTAGGGGGCACTAAGTTAAGGATTTCAAACAAAATTAAGGGTAGGGGGACACTTATAGTGGCAGGGGCGCTTGATAAGAGGAATATGGTATAAAATTTTCTATGGAGCAGTGGAGATATAACATTATTTTACTGTGAAAAATATATCCAATCTCACCATAGAGAAAGAAGCAAAAGAAATCTCCAATTTTTCCAAAATCTACTTTAATAGAACACATAATAATCAGTCAGTGAAATGTTGTTACACAGCCTTATTTCATGTAGGACACATTTTTTTCCCCCAAAAATTGTGTAAAATTTATTTCTTCTCTAATTAACTCGGAACTGTCTACCGTTTCTTCAGATAATACAGTGGATTCCTGTTAATTGCATATCTTATTTGTCAGGCAAAAATATGCAATTAACAGGAATATTCTATTAAGCGGAGTTTTCAATCTTGCTGTAAAAACATGTCAATTAACTTAAAAAGTGTCAAATGATGAGTTAATCATTAAAAAAACACACAGATTACAGTCTGTTTTTACAAAATCATTAACTGATTTGACATTTCTTAATTAGATATCTCATTTTAATTAGTTTTTTTCAGAATAATTTGCTAAATAATATATATTTTTAATGTTAAATTTCACAAAACATGTCTTGATTTGAAAATGAAACTATACAATTAACAGGAATTTCTTAACTATTCAATATGCAATTAAAAGGAACAAGTGTGGATCTTATTGCAAGGCAATACCAAGTCCCCTACCGGAAAGCAAAGCTTTGTTCAGGCTTTCCAAAAGTTGAAAAATTCTGCTGGCCATTTGGTCCAACAAGCAAGAAAATTTGCTGGACGGAAAGTGAACTTGCCAGACCATTATGAAGAAAATCCAGGAAAAAAATCGTATTTTCTCCATTCCGGTTCTGCTGTACAAAATCGGAAGTCAGCCATTTGCAATTTCGTAGTCAAAATTGGATAAAGCTTGTATTCTAAAGCAAAAATTTAATAAAGAAAGCAAGCAATATTATAGTTTAAAGACCAGTTGAAACATTTTCTATTGACATGCAGATAAACAGAAGCAACAACCAATGGCAAGATGAGAAATCTCTTGCCGGTCCTCTGGTCCGACATGGATAATAATTCGCCAGTCCAGACTAAAAAATGCCGGTCAGGACCGACGGACCGGCACATCTTGGAATGCCTGTTTGTTACACCAGCAAAAATAGTAAAAAAGTTTTATGAGTCAAAGGTCCACAACTCTGTAAAAAATCAGTGGACTGGAACCAAACTTATTCCTGTTCTGTAACTCACTGAGGTAGACTCACATACCAAATATTAAATCAATACCTGAAATGGATTAGAAAAAAAATGCGGAAAACTGATATTTTAGTAAAATTTTCTAAGTCAAAGGCCCATAACTCTGTCAAAAATCAGTGGACCGGAACCACTGTAACTCATTGAGGTAGACTCACATACCAAATATTAGATAAATACCTGCATTGGTTTAGAAAAAAATGCGGAAAACTGATGCGGGACTGACTGCCAGACAGACAGACAGACGGACGGACAGAGTGCCAACCTAATGTCCCCTTCGGCTATCACCGGTAGGGGACTAATAAATAATATAGAAGCATATAGTAAATGGTTTTGTGCAGCAGAATTTTATGCAATTAAGAGAAATATGCTATTAAGAGGTATTCAATTAAATGGAGTTGACTGTATTGATAATTTTTTGGATTTATATAAACATAAAATGAATTTCAGTGTCACAAAATACATTGATATGAAGAGAATAATGATATCAAAAATAAAATTTGTGTTTAAACCATGATTTCTTTCTGTATGTAAGGGGATAATATTTTAGAATAATTGCAAGAAATAGCAGATATTTGTGAGTTTATTTGAGTTTAAAAATTTTTCATAATAGAGCTTCATCACATTTTCTTGAAAAAAAAATGTAGTAAAATATTGAAAAAAAAGACTATTTACTTTGTTTACAATCATCATGATCATATAAATAGCCCTGTAACCTCTGACCTAATCAGATTCCACTTCCTGTTTAATATACATTACACCATCCTGGGTTTCTACCACATTAGCACTCATGGAATTCTGGGTAAAAAAGGGAGACGATCTCTCATCTCCAATAGTGCTCTGGCTGTTCTCATCATCAGCATCATTACTTTTTTCATCACCTGCATTTTCCATCATCTCTTGTTTGACTGTATTGGATTCTAACAAGGATGCTTTGTTAGCATTTGCTTCTCTGGCAGCCATTAATTGGTCTTTACTTTGCCAAACAGTTTTAGCCAAGTCTGCCCCAAACTTATAATAAACGTTAAACTCGTCTGACGTCAGGTGGTATCTTAGTAAGGACATGTTCTGTGCAGCAGAGGCCGAAGGATCTGCACTAGATGAAGGGGACCCAGAATGAAGTCCTTCCGTAGTAACATTTGGCGGAACAACTGCAGGGTTTTGAAAATCAGGTGGAAACAAGACAGGCGACGGACTTGTTTCTTTACTATCAAATCCAGCATTCATCATGGGTCCCCAGCCTCGGGTGATAGAGGATTTCTTCTCCTGTGTGCTGAAAGCTTTACCACCTATTGTACGAATAGCATCTCTCCATGTTAGTTTTGGTTTGATCTGAATGAAAAAAAAAACAAGCATCATATTAGCGTTAAGTGTAGTTACTCTGGATTTAAAATTTAATTGCATGATTAAATTTTACTGTAAAATTCATGAATCATTAGACAGGCTGATTATTATAAGGCACCGGCCATTTCATGGCTGGGTCCCAATGAATCTAAACCAATATTGCTCTAATGTATCTAAACCAATACTAATTCTATGCAATGTGCTAACAATACCATCCATGCAATTACGTTTGTATTCCCAAGTTAAAATGTTCAACTTGACATTTTCCCAAAAGTCTCTTGAGAAATGTATTTTGAAAATTTTTAAACAATTACATATTGCAGAGAATCAATATTGTATTATAAACAAGAATATGTGTCTTTAAGATACAATTCTTAGCGTTTTTGAGAAAATTGGGTTTGGGGCCCCCTTATGGAAAAATTATGGGTCCCCTTCAGCAGAAAGTCTGGATCTTCCACTGAGATACATTGCATCACCTGGCATCTGTTTTGAATAATTCTATATTTTGTGATCAGTAAAGCATAAAGTTGATGACAGGGATATTTTTTATATGATTTTTTTTCAATATCATACCCTTATGTTTATGTCTATAACGTTTAATGACAGTCATACGAAGTAACTTAAACCTGTGGGTAAACCTCATAGTATCCTGCTTTTTTCTCAGTGATTTTTCCAGCGCTCGTCACTTTCGTATTTTACGAAACGGTTTTCAAAATGACGAAAGTTTTCTGAACCACTTTCGTCACTTAAAATTTGTCATTGTAAACTTTTTCTACTTAAAATATTAAGATATTATATTCAGTGTCATATTTATCACAAGTTTACAACCCCAAGCCAATTAATTAATTACAAAGGTGATGTTGTTACAGGTAAATTTCTAATCCGATAATTATACAGGTAATTAACCATACAGTACATGTAGTTGTCAAATCACCAATCAGGTACAATCATTAAATATAATTTAATTACCAGGAAGCCATGAAATGATAATATTTCAAGTTATCATTTAAAGTTAAAGTTTTAATTTCAACAGAATAGGTATTTTGCCGGTCCTACTTTCGTTTCTATCCACAACATTCCGATTGCGCATGTGCAGATATAAACGGCTTACAAGATACAAATAAATTACTCCCAATATATATAAGACCAATGTTTTTTAAGTTTGTCTCAGTCCCAATTTGAATTAAATTAATTTCCAGCAAAATCTGTTGCTTTATGCAGCCTTTCCAATTTTATTTTGATTGAGATACCAGTACATAGTCGTTTCCGACTTTGTTCAAAACTACAACTTCTTTGTGATTTCCTCTCAACTTGCATTTTGCCATTGAAGAGAATTCAAACTAAATTTTGACGTAAAATATAACCTCTGATGATAAACATACAATTTTTTTTATTACAAAGAATTGCTTGCATAAGCTCAACACCAAAGCAGAAGACTTTAAATCATACGTTGCTATGATACACAGCATACGACAAGAGCATCAAGGAAAAGGGGGGGATACTTGTACTTGTCTTCACCTGTAAAAAAATTACTATAATTGGATTTATATTCCCAATTAATTTCATTATCAAAAGTTGATGTTCAAATAAAAACTAATTATTAGAAGGAGCTCAAAGATCTCAAAAGTTGCATGATCTGAAATGTTCCTATGATATACATATATATCTTTTGTACTATATATATATAAAAGTCTTTATCTTTAAAACATAGAGCTTTGAAGAATGACTGCCGCGCTCCACAAAAGTGACTAAAGCTTTCAAAATCCTAGAATAAACCCTGTGTGGGACAGTGTTTTTTCAACTTGCTAGGGTCATCTCACTGCCCCAGCAAGTCGCAAAAAGGCAATCAGACATAATCTTGGAGTAATGGCATGTTACAAATCGTAGATACATTGTGTATATAGAATCCACTACTGCATTGCGTGAGAAATGCCATTTCTACACTAGAGATAGTTAAATTTTCAAGTTTTTAAATGCGATGCTTGCCGAGTGTTTAAAATATTTGGATATTTAACTATCAAGAGTGTAGAAATGTTGTTTCTCTCTTGTGGATTTTATTTCTCAAATGATTTCAAGGAGATTTTGGACTAGAAAATGGCCCCCTTTTTCCGACAATCTAAAATAAAAGTGTTCTTTGAGCGTGACGTCATCGTGCAAGGTCGCCTTTTTTCACGTCGTCACAATGGTAAAGTCAGAAAACGGCAAACATATTTGACGTCATAATTGCCGAGAACAACATTCTCTCTAGAGAGGAGAAACGATTTCTCCCACTGTTCAGGAAACGTGAAAACAGGGTAGAAATTAGTGAAAGTGGGTTTTTACACAGAAAATAATGCATAGGTTTGCATCTTATTTTGATGGTTTTCTTTATTGTGGAACTATTGCATCGCAAACAGCATCAATGACAATANCATCAAATGGAGGTACAAACACTCTTCGCTCCCTGTTATCACTCGCACGGTTGGCTAACAAAATACAACTTAAACCCCGAGTACACTTTAATTCTAGCAAAAGTAGTGCAGTGTCGCAGTAAACAATGGCCTAATAATCTAAATATGAACTGTGTTCAGGATGAACAAAACTTTAAGTGTTGGGTTGATAACCGAAACTGTTTCATTGTATTTAACAACGGCAGTAGAATACCGAAGGAACAAAGGAGTGGAATTTACAAAAATCGAAGTACAAAGACATGGCAAAAATGAGAACACAGAAAACAATGACGTTTAAATGCCGAAACCGAAGAGCGGACCAAATGATTTTTTAAAAAGGCCTATATGTACAGAGCATTTTATAACAGGACATATGTGAAATACTGAAAATTATTTTCAATCCACAAGATAACTGATAACACGGTACAAAGGACGTATTACTATTCTGAAGTGTATGATAAAACTGAGCCTTGCTTGGAACCAGCTCCGGCTTTTCAACGGAATATTGCTAGCGTAACTTAAGGTGTCTCAGTGGTATTATTCCGCCATTTTTGTCTAATAATTGTTCATTTAGGTGTCATTCATAAAGAAATTTAACAAAATAGTTATTTAAAATGAAAAGAAAGTTGAAATGTATTTATTTTCCTAATCATTTGTATAACACGTCGTTACAAAAACGTGAGCTAAAACACATGAGCTTGAAATCTGTTGCTGGATTTACAGAACACAGAAATTATTCAAGGGAGATAATTTGATAAAATATTTTAACAAAGATATCACTAGAGAAATTAACAGTTTTCTCTCTTATTTCAACGGTGACCCCTTATTTTCATTTTTTTATATGTTAACTACATAATGATAATTAAACACATGCAAAGTATGAAAAAATTCTATAATAGATGTTTCAAGCTATCCTCTCATATTATCATTTTCCCTATCATTTCTAAGTAAATTCCTGAAATTTTCAATTTAAGATTTTGTGCTCAAGTGCACGGTGACCCCGAAATTTTATTTTACATTTTGAACAATAATAAAATTGTGCTTCTACACAGAAAATTTCACAAAATTCTATAATAGGAAATTAATACCATGCAGACACCTTAATCTATCTCGAATTTTCGAATATGAATCCGTCTTTCGGATTAGAATTACTGTACTCGAACCATTCATTCGGTTTACATGTATTTGAGCGAAATTCTAAAGAGAGGACGTTGAGACAGGCAAATGAATGGGTCAAGTGAATGATTCTTCGGAAACACATTATTTTTACACAGAACTCGGTTATGAACTTTTATATGAGCAAAATTTTGAGCGACAGTTGATCGTGCAAAAATATTTTTAAAAATCTGTTTACATAGTAATTAAATGACTAATGATGACACCAATGAAAACAATAGCATTAGAATACCGAAGGAACAAGGAATAAGATTAAATGAATCAAAGCCTAGAGACAAGGCAACAGCAAGAACACCACAAGATGCTACACAACAATAAAACACAAACACTACAAATACAACAATTAAACCTAAAGCACAAACAGTGTGAACTCTCAAAAGGAGTGGCATCAGGTGCTCCGGAAGGGTAAGCTTGTCCTGCCCTGCATACAGCACCCGTCACACAGTCATTTAGACATTTATGGGTTTGGATGATCTCTTAGGTAGCTGCTCGGTTAATGTCATTTTCTTACCCGTAGATACAACCAATAAAAATTCATAGTACGTTTTACTTCTCTAACCCTCCAACAGTACCATGGTAAAACTTTAGGAAGCTTCTGTAAATCTCTTTAGTATTCAGACAATAAGAAGGACAAATCGGAACCACAACATCCCTTACGAAGACAAAACTAGAATTCAACAGTATGATATACAAGACAACACAAAAAACTAAAGCTCTGACAGTGTGAACCCCCATAAAATTCGAGGATGACATCAGGTGTTCCGGAAGGGTAAGCATGTCCTGCTCTGTATACAGCATACTGTCAGTGGGTCAATTCAGGGTAAAATCAGATTCGGTAATGTCAAGTCGGGGAAGACGTGAATCTAGCTGAAAATGTCAGTTTTCATTTGTGACCACGACATTTCATATCTATCTATGATGGCCATAGAATTTCTGAAGGGATGAAAATAACAACGGCTGACTCAGCAGTTTTTGTGAAAGTGCTTTTGCTCTTTCCACAAAATTACTGTATGAAATACAAGCTCTACAGTAACGAATTAATTGTGAAAATATACACTCCATACACTGTGGAGGTAGGTATATTGCTTCTGAGAAAGAGTAATTTCCTAAATTTCAGACGTCCATGTTCGTCAATGTATAACAAAAGATCGAGGTATGAAGCAGAATTGGGTGTATCGCTTGTCTCTTTAATTTCAAGTTCACTGGGTAAGATCTTTAAATCTCGGGTTGTTAAAAGAAAGTATATCGTCTATATATCTAAAACTGGAATTAAAAGCCTGGGTCCGTTGTTTTTTATTTCTATTGTATTAGCCCTTGTAAAAACTATGCTTCATACGAATAAAGGAAAAGGTCAGCTAAAAGTGGCACACAATTTGTTCCCATAGGAATCCCTATTGTTTGTTAAAAAATGGCATCCACATCCGACATAAATGTTGTCGATAAAAAATTCAAGCATCTTTGTCAAGTCATTTTCAATGTATTTCTTGTTTGACTCAATATGGTTCTTAACCAAATATGTTTGATCTTTTCCTATTACCAAATAAGAATACATGTGTTCTCAGTTTTTGGTACAGAAACATTGATTTATTAGATCGGAAATTACTGTTTTAAGTTTATTTTGTCGAAGGATTATATAGAGGGTAGAAAAATCAAATTGAATGAAAACAAGCCTAGGACTTTCATCTAATTAAAAACTCATGAATTAAAAAATTCAGGTAAATAGAAAAAAATATCAAACTTAGCTTCTGCAGATAGGCTCTTTCTTCTCTGCAGATTAAATCAAATTATCTGGGATACCAAAAAACCGAAAAAATGTGTATGAAAACTCGTAGATTTTATTGTCGTAAATTAGAATCGGTTCTCAGTGAAAGAATAATCTTAATTTTATTTTTGTTTTTTGTTTTTTTATTATTTTTATTTTTTTAATTTGGTTTTTATTGGGTCCATGTTGTTCATCTTTGTATGTGTGTGTGTCTGCATTTTTCTTTTCTGTGTCGTACTCATTTTACGTCTCTGTTTCCCTTTTTTCCGATGTTTTCATTGTCCTTGGATCATTCTTTTTAGATTGACGGTTCGGTTCTCTCTTTCGCAAACCAAGCCTAGGTATAGGGAAGATATCATAGTTATTATATACAATGAATACAATATGTATGGAATAAATAACTAAATACCGAAGTTACTGTAAATTTATTTTCTGCATATGCTCATTTCGACAACTTATGTCTCTTCAGTGCAGATAAAATCCAAACGTTGGAAGACCATTAACTCAAAGATGTTTAAAACTGATAGAGAGCAAATAACCAATATGACCTTAATGTAATTCCAAAATCAGCTAAGGACAGAGCTTTGCTTGAGGGAGATACTCCTTAGTTAAATGCAAAGTACAGAATATCTAAATCAGGAGGTAACAATTTGAATAAACTATATAAATATACATAATGTTTCTACCTCTTCCTTGCTATGTGAAGACATTAAATAACGAAATGTTTGTAATAATATATTTATAGAAGTTCAATAATCTAGTGACAAACATTTACGAATCTAGTGACAAACATTTACGATGATCGTTTCTAAATGTAAATGGCATGTTAATATTTAATGAAACTCGTCACTTTTATCAAAAGAACCATATACTAGTATCTTTCCTGGAAAAGTATGCCATCTTCCTATCTCAACTAGTAGTCGGTGATTAAAACGCAGTGTTACAGCATCGATATTTGATAACTATGCACAAAAAAGGAAAGCGTAGACAGATGTTTTCAATTTCAGTTGTGAATTCTATGAAATATTTTGAGATAGTTATAGCTGATCCTTTAGCTTCTATGTAACAGTTTCAATAATCCCACAACATATTGCTCATTCTACAATTATCAAAAAATATACAACAAATCTCGTTTTTAATAACTTTAATTATCAAATCTACCATTCTTCATATAATCTTAATAGATAATGAATATTGTCCAAGTTCACCATAAATTGCAAAATTTTGATTTGACTTTTCAATCTAAATACACGTTTGCACAAGAATTGTTGTATAGATTCAAGAATACCCACATGTTTCAGAGCGATATAGTATATTGGTGCAATGGCTTTATAATACATACCAAGATGAAAAAAAAGTGAGAACTGAACCATCAATCTAAAATAACAGAATACCAAAGTTACGATGAAATTAGTTTCTGCATGTGGTAATTTCGACGAATTATGTCTCTTCGGTGCAGATCTAATAACAATATTTGGAAATCCATAAACCAAAATAAGTTTAAAAGCTGATAGAGAACAAATAACCAATAGAATCTAGATAAAAACGCCAAACAACAATTATACAAGGATAATAGCAACATTGGAAACAGAAAGAAATAAGAGATCATTTGAGTACAGCACAGAAAAGAAAAATGAAGAACATACACATACAAAGATGAACAACACAGGCCCAATAAAACATGGATGAGATCAGGTGCACCGATAGCGTAAGCATCTCGCGCTTCTTAGTAAACCCTCGTCGTGTTGAACATGTCGATTTCGGTAGTAAAGTCAAATTCAGTGAAAGAAATTACAAGTTTTGCTGTTAAGGGAAAGATCTGTTGTCATGGAAGAAACAGATATCCCTTAGCGGTAAATAAGATCGTATGTCGACCGTAAAACTTTTGTATTGACTTCAAGTTATGTGTAGAATACCCTAATTTAAGTTGCTTATGCGTAAGCAACCGAGCTTTATCAAGGTAGTCGCTGTATCGACCACAGGCCCTTGGGTATAAGTTGGAAGATGGAGACTCCATATCCTGGTGCTGTTGGAATGTTGCTATAAAGAAAGGGGAGGTTGACAATTGAAAAAGTGAAGTCATTGCTCATTACGTTTGTCATACAGCCTAGATTGTAGTGAACCTCTGTTGTCAATTTCAAGATGAAGGTCAGGGAATAAGGCCGATGAGGAAAAGTGTCATTGATTTCGAACTTTTTGAATAGATGAAATGAAGAAAATCACCAAAGCTAGCGTTGTTTAGTGACAGAAGCTGAAATTAAAGGATTGGGGCTAGTTTTTGTCTATGTTTTGATTAATAGAAGCCCTTCGATAAATTCAGCCTCATATGAGTGGAGAAGCACATTTTGTGCCCATTGGAATTCCGGTAGTCTGTTGAAAAAGGAATCATCTACATTAATCAATTTTTATTTTTCTCTGTATATTTTTCTCGTATTCGGGGCCAAATTTTACAAAGTATTATCTTTCTGTACTTATAACAATGTATTTGTATCTTAGTTCAGCAATCGTACAGGAGAAACATCTATGAATTAAATCTTTCAGCCGAAATTTCACTTGTTCATGAGGAATTGTAGTATAAAGTGTGGATAAGAAACTTTATAGATGATTAAACTTATATTTCATTATGACTGCAAGCGAAGCTTCCATAAGAAATGATGAACTATTCGAAAATATAATACCAAGATATTTACATTTTTGAACAGCTTTTTCTTTATTCCATTGATGTAAAAATTTAATTTGTATTTGGAACTCTACCTTTTGTAAAAATCGTGTCTTTTGTCTTTTTGATATTTATCTTAAGCTTCCACTGATTACATTATTCGGCAAAATTATTCAGACACTTCTGGAGTCTGCAAGTAGTACGGTATCAGTGTATAAAAGCAAAAATAGTTTGAAATACAACTGCAACTCCATTTAAAAGTCTGCACTGATTGTAAACAATTTATGTTTGAATCTTTCTAAATAGTTCTGTAACTCTGTAACTGCAAAAAATATATATAGCGATAAAAAATAAATTTCTTCATGTCCGGAATAAAGATTTTACATGCACAAATATTTGAAGTTTGGTAATTAAATCTGACAAAATATTTGAAATCTCTCTCTCTCTCTTTTTTTAAGTATATGTAGCTAAATAGCAATTGTATTTGTATCCTCTGCTTGTAGCGATTTCGACAACTTATGTCTCACCAGTTATGAGTTCCTGTGTACTGAGTCGAAATCTATCGTGTTTGTAATTCATCATATGTAAAAATTGGTTAAAAATAAACATATCCTACTGACTAAAGCACACAAAAATGAAAATAAAATAATAACCAAAAAAAACTAAAAATACCGAAATGGAGTGAGATTTAGTTTTCAACTAGCGTGATTGCAGTGTCCAAAAAGCATTTGAAATATACAGTGTTTCTTTAATATCCATGAGAAAGTACAAGTTTAGGGCTTTCAGCATAGTTCAAATCCACACCATCTAATGAATTTCAAAAGCATATCCGGAATGTTGACATTCGCAGTTCAAATTATTCTCGTTTTCCAGTTTTTTGCTTTGTCTTCTTTTTTCATTATATCAACTTTTTCATGAAGTAACGGTTAATTTGCTTGTATTAGAAAGTGAAAAAAAAACAATTCACCATTTTCTTTGATTTTTAAGTCTAAGTCATGTTTACACCGAAAACAAATCTATTATTATACGCAAAAAATCAATACATAGGGAACAAGGAAGGAATTCATTTCCCATTGCCCACAATGCTAATATATTTCAGGTTTATAGTACTTTCTAACAATGATCAGATCAAAAACTATTCTTGCTGTTCAGGAACTTTTATTGGCACTTCTAAAAATAAAAAGTTTATATATGCATGACCGCCTTCCTTTTGAGCTATTTATAGAAGAGTGGGGATACCCCCTTTAAAGTTCACAATGTCTGCATAGAATGTGAAAAAATCCATCTTTTTAAAAAAATCACCAAAAATTACTGTGAAGTGCTAAACATTTTCTAATTATTTATTGAAAGACTACAAAGAGTTAATGGCATGAAAATGTGAAAGACTTGGTTAATTTACATCTTATCATGCAGCACAGCCAATCCTTACTTTACTTATCATTCAATTCCTTGGGTACACAGATAAACAAACTGGTTCCCTTACTGAATTCCTTCCCTTTTACCTACATTGAGAGGGAATCACACACTGTTGAGCTAAGGGTGATTTATATTGAACCTATTATAGTGTTTCGGGTTAATTGTTTTTCGTCAATTAAAATTTAGTTTAAGAATTGTAATGGAGGAAAAATTATGATTATGCATTTCTTTCAATTGGTTAAGAATCCAGTCATGCCGTATCACTGGTATCCGAGGCGACCGTTTCCGGGTTCATGCCGTCCCTATTTATATTTCGATAGAACTTTACCCTATTCACGGATTTTGTACGATCCTATATTGTCATTACTTTCACAGAATACGCTGATCTGGTACTTGTATTTTGCATTCACATACCCTGTTTTTCGATAGAGTTTGTGTCAGCACTATGTGCTCTTTCGCAGAAGCCAACCTTATTCCAGGTTTTTATGAAATCTCATGCCGTCCTCATTCTTGCTGTTGTACTGTGTCATTTCATTGTTTATTTTGTCATTTCATAATAAAAAATACTTTTCTTGCCACATGCATGTCCCATGTGCGTGGTTAATCTTTAATTAGTTTCTTGACAAAATGACAATAACTTAGAACTTACATGTTTTAATCAACTATATCGTGTGTTACTCATTTAACAGCATAACCACAATTTCTCATCTCAGTACTATTTCACACACTTTTACATCTAATAATGAAATTATCATTTCTTAAGATATACTAAGATTTCTAGACGATTCCATCATACGTGTGACATAAACGAAATGTCCATTGTCGAAATTTTGAAACTTCTCTAAGGAGTGACATCTTTATGTAAAAAGCGGGTTTCTGGGAAAAATGTACCAGTAAGCTGAATCTCGAGTCCCTATTCCTCATGTTACTTATCGGAAATGGCTTAACCTGGCCATAATCTTTACTTTTAGATTTTTAACACAATTGTTGATTCATTAGCCTTGTGGAAACTTGAGATCATGTAAAAGTTTAATTTTTTTGTAAAAATAGGGCTACGGTCTGCGAGTCTCGATAGGTAAAACGGATAATTCACGATAGGATTGTATTTTGACCTTAAATAACTTATGACGTTCAAATTTTTTATCAAACGTCATATATTTTAATGGAATTTCCGGGTACTTTTTATGTAAGTGTCAAAACTTATAGAAACTTACAGTCCCTATTGTATGTTACAACAAATACGAGAATATATCACGAAGACACTTTTCTTTGTAATGTTTCTACATTATGCTATATTTGTACTTCCTCAATAATGGTCGATTTCGGCTACATGTACCGAAAGTAACCATCTGAGTTATTTGTGTATAGTTCTCTTCGATATCTCGCATAGATTTCTTCCTCATTGAAATAGTACACCAACGTCAGAAATAAACGTGAACAAAACACTGTTTATTATTATCTACAATGACACGTTGTTGTACTCCAGACGTGACGTATTACTGATGATTTGAACATGGTCGAAGTTATTGATTCGAGTTATTAATATATATACATATACTGTCATATTGACGGTGATCTATTTGATTACAATAATGTAATGTTGTTATAAATGTTATTTCCGTATGGTGGTTTCCCTATCTACAACTTGAAGACTTGAAGAAGTGTTTTTGCAACTGGCTAAACTAGAAACTGACAAATTGGAAACGTAAAAATAAGTCACAAATGAAAAATAAAGATGGCCAAAAGATATACCTAGGTAAATTGTGCTAGAAATTCGAAAAAAAAATTATTGATATTGAAAAACACCCTCAGAAATAAAAAAAATAATAAATCCCCCGAAAAAACATAACACTTATTTATAAATGTATGCTAAATCTTTCATCTCGTGATTCAAAACGAAGAATTATCATTACTTTCTCATTATTATTTATGGTTTTCAAACTATTACAGTGGTACATGCAAAGTGACAACCAAGTGACCTTTCTTACCTATGGAAATACCTGTCATTACCTATATCAGAATGGTCCATTTTTTGTAACGATTGTGATGCAAAACAACATCCCTTGAAACACAAGAAAGGTATTTTGAATGATGTAGGAAGTGTTTCATGCAAACTTCAAATTCCATCGATGTTTGTAGGAAGAGTAACAGATGCCTATACATTGAAACTCATACATTAATTAGGCCAGTGCATAACAGGTTAAATATTTCCGTTTCGTGAGAGTGGTTATTTAAAAAATGTAGTTGCTATAGTTGCTATCGTCAAGGATAAATGATTTTATGCCCCCAGACCGAGGATTGGGGCATATTGTTTTGTGTAGGTCTGTCTGTCTGTCTGTCTGTCCGTGCCTCCGAAACTTTAACCTTGCCTATAACTTTTGAACTATTAAAGATAGACTTATCATACTTGGCTAGTATATAGATTTTGTCAAGAGGAACATAAACATGCCCCAAAAATTAGGTCAGGTCTAAGGTCAAGGTCACAGAGGTCAAATTTTAAGTTTTAGGTTCCGTTTGTATATGTTTTGTATGTAGAGAAAGATAGCTCAAACCAAAATATTAAGATTCCATTTTTCAAAATTATTAAACTTATTTTTACAAACACATCTTGTTTACTATTGGAAAATATTTTGAAAGAATTTATGGGATAATTAATATTCATGAATCCTTATCGAAGGGCCATGGGTCGAACGTACCAGGGTTTATTGTCCGCTGAGACAATTCAAATCATCAAAAATGGTGAAAATTATAAAATGCAGAATGATTTAAATTATAAAATGCATAAAGTAATGTAATTTATATTTTTAGACAATAAAGAAATATAAGTAATAGATTGAAAGGCAAAAGATATACGTTTTGTCAGAGACAATAGTAAAATGATATTCGAAAGAAATTATCTAGCAAATACATCGGCAGACAAATACCGAAGCTAAAGGAAGAAAACGGAAAATTCTAAAATAAAAAAAATACAACAACACAGCTACTCATATCTAACGGAAATTGAGACAATCTCACAAAGACAAAACAATTGAACAAAAATGAACCAGAACGCAACAATACTAAGGCAATACCAGTGTGAACCCCTGTAAAAATTGAAGGTATCGTCAGTTGCTCCAGAAAGATAAAAACGATCGGCACATATCACACTGTCAGTGTAAAGTCTAGGTTTGTCATAATTGGTGTTTGCCATTCGCAAATATGATCAACCCAAGTTACGATTCTCATTTGTAAACGCGATCCGTCATATCATTGTGACCCTGAACAACTTCTGTAATGACAAGTGATTGAACATAGCCTAGGTGTATACGTTTTTGAGACATTAATTTCGGTCTGCCGGTAATGTGGGAATATTACTGCTGAAAAAAGGAAGTTCAGTATTGGAAAGTCGAAATCCTAATGTTTGCCGTAAAGTTATGTTTGCGGACGACCAGAGGCGTCCTACAGAGACATAAGGGCAGGTATGATACTGATTAAGATGTGTCAGTGGTCTCTTTAATTTGTAGTTCATTTGGGTATATAAGATGAAGCTTATTCTTAAATTGAGAATTGTCAATACAAGAACATATCTTTATAACTAAAAATAAAATCTAAAGGCTTGGCTAACTTATAGTCTTCTTCTGAATTAACAATTGTATGAACCTGGATTCATATAAATAAAGAAACAAATCGACTAAAAGTGGTGCACAATTAGTCCCCATATGTTTCCCTATTGTTTGCTGGAAAACTTTTCCCCAAATTCTACTAATATGTTTTCAATTAAAAATTCCAGCATTGCGATGACACCCCCCTGTTTACACTTTTTGTTGGAATCAGTTTGATGTTTAACATTACAAGTCCAATCTTTACCTGGTACCAAAGATGAATATCTTTTTTCAACCTGCTTAGTACAGAAAGAGTGATGTATTAAATCAAGAATACTGACTTTATAGAGTGTAGAAAAATCAAATGTTTTGAAACTGTTGCAGTGGTTGAGTCAGTTGAAGATATTATATGGTGTCTACATTTCACAGCGATTTTGTCAGCAGAGCGAAATTATTGTCTCAAAAATATATACATCAAGGGTATGTTCAGTCACTGTTGCAATTGTCATTACAGAAGTTTTACGGTCGTCACAATGATAAGACAGACCGTTACAATGTTTCTATTTGACAGGTGAGAAAAAATATCTTTGGGTAGATCCAGAGTTAATAACTGGACTGACAAACACCGACTGTGACAAAACCGGACTTTTCACTGGCAGAGTGACGTGTGCAGATCTTGCTTACCCTTCCGAAACACATGATGATACTCCCGGTTTTCAGTTTCAGTTTACACTTTCAGTGCTTTAGCTTTTTGTGTCGTCTTGTCTATCATACTGTCTTCTTTTAGTTTTGTCTTTGTTGGTAATGTTTGTGATACCGATTGTCTTTATTATTGACCGAATACTTTTAATTATATACACTGAAGCTTTCAAACCAATTACCTTGGTGGTGTTTGAGGGATACAGAAGCAACACGTTCCATGGATTTTCGTTGGTTTGTCTAATGGTTAGAAAATGACATTTCCCAATCAGTCACCAATCAGATCTTTCAGCAACATAATTTCAGTGTGCTGTGTAAAGGGTGCAATGCGTGGAGCAGATCATGCTTACCGTTCCGGAACACCTGATAACACCTCAATTTTTTGAAAGGGTTCACGCTGATATACTTTAGTTTTGTGCCATTCTTGTTCATATTTGTTTATTTCTATTTTTTTTGTATTTGTACTGTATTTGCCATGCTGTTTCAACTCGTGCTTGATGTGAATTGCGATAATTTTGGATTTTTACATTTTGGAATTCCTCCTTTCCTCATCTTTGCTTCGGCATTCGTTAGCCGACGTTTCTATCTCCATGCAACCAAATGTCACCAGCACAAGTGTGGAGATACCCACATTATCGATCAAGGCTTCAAAAAATTCAGTTCTTTACTACCATTAAAAAGTTTTTGATATTTTTGAAAATTTGAAGTTTCGATCCGAACTGTGATTCAAGATTTATTTTTACTTTGTACTGGTATGGAAATTTCTTTTCAATCTCTACGACTTTTCAACAGCAATTGCTGTTGCGTCACCTCTTGACACTACCGCAATGGAAAGGGGGGGGCTTGGCGCACCATAAAACCGGTTTAACCCATAATTTCTTTCGAAATTCTTGTGTGTAGCGTTACTTGACTTTTATCAATGAATTCCGCTCAACCCGGTGCTAGGGGCCGTCTTGAACTATTATGAGGTATGAGCATAGCCAATTGTTTAAGGCCACATCAAGATGAAGAACAACAATAAAAGCGTTCTTCCGTTACTTGATCCTATCATGTATTTGTAGAGACTTTGTCTCATGTGCATTTACTCCATATCCTTTCATTTTCAACCAGTCAGGATGATTGCCGTTAGAAATTTTTTCGGTGGTTATGTACCTGCTTTTTAATCTGTTGATTTCAGCTTTTGGTAATTCTGTTCAGTAATTTTGTTATTTATCCCCATGATTTAATTTCAAGATAAAGGCTGCGATATTTTTATAGGTCTTATGTACTAGTACATTTCGGTCAAATTATATATATATATAGTACGCAAACAAGGTCGATATTGGACACTGGTCATAACAACTACAGTCACTGGTCTTCGGTTATAAAAACGTGATACATCTTTTTTCGGCCATGTCTTTAACTCACGTGTTTGTTTTGAACGTGATCAGTTTATTTATATCTGCATACCGTGAAGATGACGAATGAAATCATATCTTTTTATCGTCGTGAGTACTTGGTATGATACGCAATTATATCAATGATATACATTTGTCGATTATCTCCCTGTACCAAATGACAAAATACCGAAGTTACTGTTAATTTTTTATCTGCATATGCACTTTTCGAGAACTTATGTCTCATCAGTGCCGATCAAACCAAAACACCTGGAAGTCCACTATCCGAAAAACGCGTAAAAGCTGATAGAGAACGAATAACCAAAAGGATCTAAATAGAAAAGCCAAAATTCAGCCCAGGATAGAGCTATGCATGAGTAATATACTCCTTGGATATTGCAAGTTTTAATTAAGTCGTTTTTCAGGTCAACACCGGAGAACTGACGACTGGGTTGGTAAATACCCTCGGGGACTAACGGTCCAAGTTCTATATCAAAGTTACAGTCGTGACGAAATTGATTTCCGATTTACCAGACAGAATGACATATTTTTCCCTATATGTTCAACCAAAAACCGCAAAATGCTTTACCAGACCGGAACAATTTTTACCAGACATTTCCTTCGGTCATCACTGATTAGTTGAGATAATTTCAATTAGCATATCAATATCCTCTTTTGATATTCAAATTAAACTTATCTCCATGCTGATCATATAACTTGGTAAAGGCTGTGATAACCGACAAATTTTTCACATTAGAAGCATTTTAATGCTTGAATTGGTTATAAAATTTCAGTCTTTAGGTGTCTGCAGGGTTTTAATTTCCTATTATAGAATTTGGTGAAATTTTCTGTGCAGAAACATTATTGTTGTATTATTGTTCAATATATAAAATAATATTTGGCGGTCACCGTGCAAAAACTGGATTTGAAAATATAAGGATTTTACATAGAAATAATAGGGAAAATGATTATTTAAGAGTTAAACTTTATAAATTTATTACAGATTTTGCTCATACTGTCATATTATTTCAAACTCATTATATCATATACATATGAAAAATAAAAATCAGGGGTCACTGTTGAAATAAGAAAGATAAATTGTGAATTGTTAATTTCTCTAGTGATATCAATATGAATTTTTTTTTCAAGTTATCTCCCTTGCGTAATGTCTGTGTTCCTTTAATCCAGGGACAGATTTGAAGAACGTGTGTTTTATATCACCTTTTTGTAATGAGAATGTTGTAAAAGGGATGAGGAATACAATTTGAAATACTTTACAAATTTTTTTTACATTTTTATTCCTTATTTTGTTTATTTTCTAAATGTATGAAACGTAAATGAACAAGTATTGTGTAAAAATAGCGGAATGATACCGCGGCCACACCTTGATTTCATTCAAAGGTGGCTTTTTGAAATACTTCAAACAGGTTTAAGAAAGAATACATGAACACAAAATTACAAAAGTGTAATTGACAATCCTTCTAAGAAATGGGGGTAATAACAAAATTACCGAACACAGTTAACAAGAGCCGAAGTTCAAGAGGCAAATAGACAGAGCAGAAAAGATCATTCAAGGTCAAACTTAATAGGATAGCTTTTTTTTGGAGATGTGTCTGTGTTTTCTTTCTTTCTTTCTTTCTTTCTTTTTTGTTCAAAGATAAATTTTAATAAAGATGTCGCCTCATTGAAGTTTTCAACATCTTTTCAATATCTTTTCAAGGAAATAAATCATAAGATTTTTAATACCAAGAAAAGGTTGTTATTTTGTTCTCAGTCCAAAGTGATTTTTTAGTAAAGTAAAGTGAGAACCAAACCAGTCAGTTAAAAGTATAGAACAGGTCTGCAGGCATGACTTTGTCTCTTGTAATTTCTTTCCTATCTTTAAATTCTGAAACAAAGCTAGCACGTGTGACCTTGTCTCTACGAATATACTTATTATCTCTTTTAATTCACTAGACACGTAAACAATCCTTGTCTTTCATTACCCACCATTCCTGTACCAAGTTGGAAACATTGAAGTTTACATTTTTCAAGTAATTGTGTACCTGCTTTGTCTTGTTTTCACTCATTATAAATCTGTTCGGTATTTTGTATTACCCTTACATACATCCAGCCTTGCATATAGGACTGTCTTCTGCTATATCTCTTACGTAACTGAATGTGTATCAGACCAAGTTTCAGGTGACTTTGTCTCTCGCTAAATCTCTCTTATTTTGGTGTGAATAGAACCAGACTGCATGGGTAGACATGTCCGTAAAACTGCATCACTTCGGTATTATAGTTATTCGTACATAGGGCTAGCCTAACAGGTGTAAATATGTCTCTCAAAAATATCTCTTTTACTTAACTGAACATGCATAGAACAAGCCTTTCAGGCATGACTTTGTCTCTCGCGACATCTCTCCTGACTTAACATTTATGAAACCAACCTAGCATTTGTGACATGTCTTTCGCAATCTCTTTTAATTCAATAGACACGTGAAGAAGAAACCTTGCAGGTTATGCTATGTCTCTGGTGACCCATTATTTCTTTTGAAATGCACGTACCAGTTGAGACCATTAAGGGACCGACCATTTAACCTGAAGGGGGGTGGTTATGGTTTTTTTTTCTGGACAGAAAATTTTTTTCGCGCTTCGAGCGAAACAAATTATTTATTTTTTGCACGCGTATCAACAAAATATTTTGTTCAAAATTAACATTATTTTTTTGGGCAGAAAGCCTCATTCAGAAAATTTTTTTTTCATCATTTTGGCAGCCAAAATATTTTTTTCACATAAAATCAGATCCAAAATATTTTTTTTAGAAAAAAAACCATAGCCCCCCCTTCAAGTTAAATGGTCGGTCCCTAAAGTTTACATTTTCCTAGTAATTTTACACATGCTTTGTCATTTTGTCGTTTATATTGGAGCTCATTACAAATATGTTTTTTATTATCCTTATATAGATCAAGTTTTGCAGGTGTGGCTGTCTCTCACGTAATGTGTATAAGACCAATTTTCAAATGACTTTGTCTTTTAAAAATATAAAACTAGTTTCACTGTAATAGATTATATTCAAGTTCTGGTAAAAAACAATTTTCAATAGGTCACAGTGTAGAAAACGTCACGTCATAAAGCCTAAAATGTCATGAAAATATGTATTTGAAGAATATTCTTGGTCACATGTGGCGGACATGTTTGTGACGAAAAATGGACAAACAGCAACTAGCGAATCTAAATACCAGAACTCAGATATGGTCTAATCGAACCGTACAAAAACAGATTGTTCTTCAACCTCCGCAACATAAAGCAAAAACTTAGAGTGTAAGGCATATGCTGTATCAGGGCTAGAAAAGAGTCTAAAATTAGCATAATTTAATGTGAAGCTGACGAACTGTGAATGATTAAAATTGGGGTTAAAACAAAATTACCGAACAGAGTTGTGAAAAGCCGAAGTCCGTGAGACAAAAAGACAAATTAAGTGGAAACCACCGGAAAAAATGTCAACCGCAATGGTCCTGACTTGGTACAGGCATTTTAAAAGAAATGGTGGGTTAAACCGGTTTTATGGCAAGCCAAACCTCCCCTTCCATTGCGGTAGTGTACGAAAGCAACTCAAACAGCAATTGCTGGTCGTAGACAGTTAAAAGAAATGATCACCCGTGTACTAAGTAAAATAGAGGATCTTGAATCAGAGTTCGGACCGTTACTTCAATTTTTTTCCACAAGAGACTGATATTTATTTAAGAACTTATTTAATGATCGCGTGAGACAGAATTTTTTGAAGTCTTGATGAATAAGGCGGTCACGGAAATAACTATATCTAATGAGAAAGTCTGTTTAATTTGTGCTATCTCTTGGATAACGAATCAACTGTGAGATATACACTCCATAAGTAGGTGAAATATTACTGTCCATGTTAGGGAAATTGATAATTATCCCCGCACTTTCGAAGAAGTTCGGGGATAATGTTATACCCTCCGTCTGTCCGTCCGTCCGTCCGTCCGTCTGCCCGTCCGTCCGTCCGTCCGTCACACTTTTCTTATGACTCAAACTCCTCCTACATTTTTGGATTTAGGGATTTAATTTTGTTGTAGAATTGTTGCATATAGTCTATAGATTTGCAATAAGCTTTTGGAATTTTGGTTCCGGTTCCAACTTTGGTAAATTTCCTGAAAATCTCAAAGACACTTATTTTTTTTTTAATTTTGGCATATTATCTTATATTCTGACAAACAAAATTCTGATAACTTAGGATTCTGAAAGTTTGTGTAGCTTAGGACGAACATTTTCATCGATTGGATTTCAACAAGATGTGTTTGTGAAACACTACATATGCCCCCAGATTCCCAATTTTAACCCTTTTGGACCCCTATGACCTTGACCTTTGACCTTTGACCTAATCTTTATTTGCATATTTATGTTCGTCTTGACTAGACCTATACACTTGCCAAGTATCAAAAGTCTACCTTATATAGTTCAAAAGTTATAGCCAAGGTTAAAGTTTCGGACAAACAGACAGACAGACAGACAGACAGGACAAAAACAATATGCCCCCCGATCCTCGATCTGGGGGCATAAAAATATTTGATTCCAATTTTGGTAAATTTCCTGAAAGTCTCAAAGACCACTTATTTTGGGGAATTCTACCTAGCAACCATACTTAAAATGTTTGTGTAGTTTAGGACGAACATTTTCATAAATTGGATTTCAAATATATTTGATTCTAATTTTGGTAAATTTCCTGAAAGTCTCAAAGACCACTTATTTTTTGGAATTCTACCTAGTAACCATACTTCAAATTGTTTCTTTAGTTTAGGAAAAAACATTTTCATCAACTGGATTTTAAAAATATTAATTCCAATCAAGGTAAATTTCCTGAAAGTCTCAAAGATCATTTATTTTTGGAATTCTACTTAGCAACCATATATCCTAGAATTCTTTTAGTAACAATAATGACTATCAATAGGTAGATTTAAAATACAGTGAAAAAAATATGCCAACGGTGTATAACAACTGTTTTCTGTGTCAAACAGGGAGTGATGAGATGACCATTTCTAGATATCAAAACTTAGAATTGCAGTTTTAAAATTATCTCAAATGGTTCAATGATAAATCATCTACCTTGTCTACCTTGTCTTGAAGATCGTTAAGCTGGCCTTTAACCTCTCTGATCCATCATTTGGTTATTTTCACTTAGTACTGCTTCCGGTCCGTAAAAGTCAGGAGTGAATTTTAATGGAAAATCCTTCCGATATTTATTCAACTGACTTTTGAATATGTTGACATTTTTAGCTTCCACTACCCTATTTGGTAAAGAATTCCAGTCGTCCACTACACGTTGTGAAAAGCTGAACTTTCGTCTATTAGTACGACAGTATTTTTTATATATTTTGAACTTGTGACCCCTTGTTGTTGATTGTTGTACAGGGAATAAATTGCAGTCAACTTTTTCGACATGGTTCATAATTTTGTATGTCTGAACAAAATCTGCTCTTAGTCTAATATATTGCAGTGATGGTAAACCTAGGTGTTGAAGTCTATCGCCATAACGTAGATGTTCAATTTCTCTTATTAATTTTCTCCTTTGTACATTTTCTATTAATATAGCATCTTTCTTATTTATTACGGACCAAATTGAGCTCCCATATTCTGAATGTGGTATTACCAAACTCTTATATAGACTCATCAACATATTCTTATCCATATATCTAAGTGTTCTATTTATAAATCCTAGTTTTGTATTGGCCTTTTTAACTTGAGTGTTAACATGTTGTTTGAAATTAAGTTTGCTGTCAATTAAGACACCTAGATCTTTCTCTACATTAGATCTTTCTCTACATTAGATCTTTCAAAAATTTCGTCTGCTATTTTGTATTCGCTTGATGTTACTGCTCCTAAGTGAATATGTTTACATTTACTCCTATTGAACTTTAATAACCATTTATCTGACAATTTCAACAACGTGTCCATATCTTTTTGCAGACTCTTTCTGTCATCTTCACTGTTTACACTGGCATAGATCTTAGTATCATCAGCAAAAGGTTTTAATAGATTATTGATAACATCTGGTAAGTCATTGGTGTAAATTAAAAACAAAATTGGACCTAGTACGTTGCCCTGTGGTATTCCGCTAGTCACCGTAGTTCATCAGTGGCTACCATTTAGTACTACCCTTTGTCCTGGATCAGCAAGAGCAGTTTACCTGTTATCCCATATGCTTCTAGTTTCAACGTAAGTCGTTTGTGGGGGACTGTGTCACACAAAACCTTTTGGAAAGGATGGGTTGCAATAAGGCCGTTTTGCGGCCCACCTGGAATTTTGATATAATATGTTTCAATGTAACCTACAATATATGTACAATAAAAATATGCAAGTCACGTGATCACGTTATTTTACTAGCACCTATGTCAAAAGAAGAAATAGAGTAAGAAAGGAATAAAGATTGGCACATTGCCAAAACAACAATGAACTCCATTTTGATATCAAAATAATATGCAAATGGTGCTATTCTATCTATGATATAATTCTTTTGTTAATCAATTTCTTTTTTGAAAGGATATAATACAGTTTAATACAGATAACTCTTTGTGAGAAAAATATACACAAAAACTTCATTTTTCGAGGAAAATGGAGTACTCTATCATCCGATTTTTGTATATTTTCTGGATGTTACTTTTAATTTTTAATTTTCATATACTTCTACATATATTTCTATATTTTAAACAAAATATCACGTTAGTGGTCTAAAATAAAACGATTTTGTCGACTTTAAACGCTTGATTGATATAAATACCAGTTTCACTTTTCAGATTTTTTTGGATTTTCGAAAATTTTGCCATGACTTCAAACACTGAGACATGCATTGTTGAATGTGAATACTTTGGGCTTTATTTGATGTTACTAAAGAATATTTTTGTTACATATTCAGAGGTTTTACTATGAATTTTACCAATGAAGCATGTAAAAGTAAAGATGCATGTATGTGTTATATTTTAAATGAGGCAGGCAATTGTTAAATTCATATATTACACATCATTTCTGTCCAAGTCTCACCTCTGTTGGAAAGTTATAGGGGCTCCTGTTACACATCGAGAGGGAAACCTTTTTCTAAGAAGACAAATTCTACTTAAAAGACAGTTATGAAATCGAAAATACTATATATAAAGGTAACATTGGAAATAACCGGGCTTGAAAATACATAGAAAGGTAACATTGGAAATAACCGGGCTTGAAAATACATAGAAATTGTGCAATAGGTGACCAAACTTCTTCGGAATATTTTTTTTACATATTCACAGATGATGCTGTAGGGCAAATGATTATTCCACGTGTCATATATATTGTTTCAAATACACAAAAAACCCTTTTTTATATCGAGGAAAAACAAACAAGGAAAACTTAGTCAATATGATCTACTTATCAAAGCAGATCTTATTCAGCTTATTTGGCAAATTGCCAAGTCAGAAAATGCACGGTATAGAATAATAGCAAAGAATGTTGATGTGAATAAAGCATATATGAATCAATCAAACTTTGATAAATAAGACAGATAACAAAACAGAATATCACAAAAACACTGAATTTTCACTTAAAAATGCAAAATTTTCAATTTTTTTTATATGACTTGCACGCGGAACCAGCTTGGCTTTTTGCATGCTTAGCTCTTATTTAATAAGTAATCTATTGTTAAATTATTAGCTTGGTTCCTAATGCAAGGCAGGGTCAAAATGCAGTTTGAATATACTCCATCGTAAATATTTTTCCATAGGCTTAATGTTAATTGCCATCGAGAGGGGTATTAGGAATGAGCTAATTTCAGTGGAATTAAGCAATGTTTTGAAAAAATTCACACATAATTAAAAACTACAAATGTTCTAGTGTTGAAATGTATCAAATAGATTATGCTTTTACTAAATTTATTTTTTAGCAAATCAGTGGGCCGATTTGAGGCCTTGATGCAACCCATCCTTTAGGTATATTACATCTATAGAGTTTCTGTTATTTAATTCTTCCTTCCATTTCTCGAAAAATTCTATCAATTGAGTCACACAGGATCGCCCATTTCTGAAACCATGTTGGTGTGAGGTAAATAGATCATTTGATTCCATGTAATTCATAAGTTCGTCTCTAACTATTCATTCCATGATTTTTCAGATAACAGATGTTAAACTAATTGGCCTATAGTTAGATACTTGGTTTTAGGACCCTTTTGTGCATTGGTACTATATTGGCATATTTCCTGATTTTTGGCAGTTTGTGTTCATCCATAGATTTTTGAAGATTAGAGTAATAGGATACGATATTTTAGCCAGAGTTTCTTTAACAATATTAGGATGGATTGAATCACAACCTTGAGATTTGGTTTCCTTGACTTTCGGTAAGTGCTTGATAACTATGGATTAGTTGATAATTACTGTGTCTAATTTTGTGTTGGTACGTTCATCAAAATTTGGCAACTGCTCAGAATCTGGTTAGATTGTAAAGACGCTGTTGAGAAATTGGTTTAGGAGTTCTGTCTTGTCTTTATTGTCAGTGTGAATGTGAGAGTTGTCAACTTTAATGCTCTTGATGTTTTCCCTAACTTTAGTTCTAGACTGGACATATTTCCAAAAGACCTTTGGGTCGTCTTTTGTTTTTGTTACCGATTTCTTCTCGTACTTTGGAGTTAGATATGTTTTTTTTTTGCCTGCTCATATTTATTCTTGTTTTGTTGGCTTCTGCAATATTTAAATCATGTTCAGTCATGTGCAAAATATAATTGAATGTGTTATGATGTACAATAGAGGGCAGTTTAGGATTTAGCTTGAACCAACCTTTTTGAATATTTTGATAATAATACAAATGACAGAGGGCTGAGTGCGATTAAGAGACCGATGAAAATTGCTATATTTTCATTATTGATATTCGTTGATAAAAAATGCACACATTTGAAAAACAATATATTTGCCTTAAACATGTATTTTGCAGGCTTTTAAGGGAGTCTATATATTCCAACTTTTAACTTGTTTTTATATCAACTCGCACATTCCTTTTAAAAGCTTTCAAAATCCGAAAAATGACCTATTTTTTTTTAAAATTCTAAATTTTTAAGCCTGACAGTTTTGAAAACACAGATTAATTAATAGCATTCCAAGTTCAAATCAATTGAATCTAGTCTAAGTATACTTCAGAAAATGATTATGTTGAAATATACATCTCAGAGGACATTTTGGTATTCACCATGTTATACCTTATGTTAAATTACAGTGGTGAGTTTTTAGCATAAACATTGTGTTCAAATGAGGAATGACTTGGGGATATTAAATTTGCTCTATTATAAAAGGAAGCACTATAATAATAATATAAGTATAGTTTCATTTATTTGTATATATATAATTCAGATATGTTTTTTCAGCATATAAAGCAGATAGAATTAATCATTTATTTTTACCTTCTTTGTAATTTTCAATCTACAAAGATTTCAAAAAAATTCTAAATTCTAAATTTTATTTTCAGATCTACTATAACATGTAACCTTATAGGCAAACTAAGGTTTCTTGGTATGTTTACACTTGAACAGAAATAACAAAAGGGCTTAAGATGCCTCACAGACAAACTAAATTTAATGACAACTGACTTAGCCAAAAAGATACAAAAAATGAATCTGGAATCACTGTTAGGGAAATATGCTCAGCTGATTAATCAGTTTATAGCGCATACTGCTTTCTATGCTTTAAGACATTCAAATAGGTAATGTAGGATTTAAGCAGGTAATAGAACACCACAAAGGCAAGAAACACCAAGATTTAGCTAATGACAAATTTGGATCAAGTCAAAAACATATTTGTGTAAAGGCGCCATCTGTGCCTGTTAAAGACACAGAAAACCATCATCATCACAACAGGAAAGGAAATAGCGATTGATAGGAGTGCAAAGGAAGAAGCAAACCAAGCCGAACTTATCTGGACCATGAAAATTGCAACATCGAATTTTTGATACTCTTCATGTGATGATACACCTCGGCTTTTCTAGAGATTGTTTCCATGTGATGCGAGTAAGAAGAACTAAAGCTTGGTATCTTGTCTGTGATGGTTTAGGAACATTCCTCAGGAAGCAGCTTTGTGAAAATGTTCATAAATCTGTGGTCTTTGTGCAACAGTTTGATGAGAAAGGAAACGATCAGAATAAAAAGCAATGTAACTCCTTTTGAGATACTGGTCTGTTGAAAACGAAGAAGTTGTTTTTAAGTTTTAAAACCCCTATTCTTTCAGCATACCTTTTGAAATGATGTCGTTGTACGCGAATTTTACAAAAGTTGCAAGAAAATAATTCTTATTCCTTTATCAAAACTTCTCAATAGGATCGGATGGACCAAATGTAAACAAAACAAATGGAATTATCTAAATGAGCAGAAAGTTCGATCAAAACTTCCAGGTTTAATGCAGTTTATTATTTGTATTCTACATGTGGCACACAATTCATTCACGAGGGGGGTACATAAATCTCAAGCCATTGATATTTTCTTTTACTTTATCCATATAGACGAGATTATTTTGCAAAGGTTCAGAATAAAGCTGGATTCTGAACGATTGTTTATCAGACACACACAGAGCAGATGGCTGACACTTATTCCTGCAGCTTCTAGACTTGTGAAGAATTCGGTTGCATTGGTTTAGTACTTCTTGAATGAGCTTTGCAAATCAAAATTCTAGAAACAAATTCAGAAAAACGAAAAGTTTATTGAAATAGCAATTAAGTGACATGATGGCGCTGATATGAAAGTTGAATTTGTATTATTGGTTGAATTGGAGCTAATGTTCAACTGATTCCTTTTGCTGTTCTAAAGAGAGGAACCCCTTATTTATCAATTGCATGAAGAAAATATTCGGTTGATCAAGTCATTTATGAGAAGGTTTTTGAAGGCTGATTGTTTTGAAAATAAATCTGGACAAACTTGATGTTTCAACATTTGACAACCAGTTGCCTAAGAAAATGGAATACAATTTGATGAAGACACTATTACAACACTTCAAACATTTTTAAAAAGCTGATGTGCAGAAATTGTCAGTGTTAGGAATTACGAAATTTTACGAAGCAGTAGTTTAAAGTTGCCAATAAATTCTAAACTACTATAGAATTATTTTTAATTGCTTGCATGTTCCGTTACAAAAGAAAGAGAAAAGGAAAAGAGTCGGTTGCATTAGAAGGATGCATCATTGTGACTTCAAGATGAAGAACAACAATAAAAGCGTTGTTCCTTTGCTTGTTTTTACCATGTATTTGTAGAGACTTTGTCTCATGTGCATTTACTCCATATCCTTTCATTCACCATCAAGTCATATTGTCTTGTGAAATAACATCAGTGATACATAATTCGAAAGTTTATATGGTCATTAAATACCTTAAGATTGGATGTAAAAGGAGACTGACAGTGATGGTAAAATAGCTTTCCAAATAATTGCTTATTTCTAGAATAATGTCCTGCACGTAAAAACGGTTTCATGAAACATTCAGTTGGAGTCGCTTAAAAAGGTTGTACGATCTGATCTTTGCCTTGCCTATTGCAATGCTGAGGTAGAAAGAAGTTTATCTGAAAACATTACTCTAACCTCTGATAGAGCCTTGCTGTCAGAAAGCTCCATTGATGGATTTAAGAATGACAAAAGATGTAGATGTTAAAGGAAATGTCCATTTAAAGCCAGTCGGTAGTGAATATAAATCATGCAGCATGTGCTTATTAATCATACACTGAAAGACTCAGAAAACAAAAAAAGAGAGGGAAAAGTCTAAAAGACAAAAAGAAAGGAGACGAGAAGAAGCAGACAAAGATGCTGCTGACAGGAGACAGTTAAAGAAGTTGAAACGAATTTAAAAGACAGAAAGAGAAAATTATACGAGAAAGAAAAGGGTCTGACAAATGAAGGAAAAAAACTTTTTAATCAATTGAAATAGCACAAAAGTTACTAAAAGAAGCAAGTGAAAGACTTTTAAATCGATCAACAGTAAAAACTGGAAGATGCCAGTGTTGTTCAAGGTTTATATGAAGTAGCCAAAAGCGAATTGAAGACACCAATGAAAAGCTACAGAAGTGTTTGAAGAAAAAGATATGAAATCAATAACAAGAGGAGAAACGTGATGGACGAATACCTGGCATGGAAGAGTCGCGTCTATGGAAACAAACAATCAAGTATACGAGAAAGAAAAGGGTCTGACAAATGAAGAAAAAAAACCTTTCTAATCAATTGAAATAGCACAAAAGTTACTAAAAGAAGCAAGTGATAAACTTTTAAATCGATCAAGAGTAAAAACTTGAAGATGCCAGTGTTGTTTAAGGTTTATATGAAGTAGCCAAAAGCGAATTGAAGACACCAATGAAAAGCTACAGAAGTGTTTGAAGAAAAAGAGATGAAATCAATAACAAGAGGAGAAACGTGATAGAGGAATACCTGGCATGGAAAAGTCGCGTCTATTGAAACAAACAATCAATTAATTTCGGTCCTATTTACTGAAATGTGTTAGTATACTGCTAGACTTTCTTTTACATTGATGGTTGAGTATTTCTTGTGATTGCCATGTTGTAAATAAACATAAAATGTACAATCGATAATGTGTGTATTTTATACCAATTATATTAAAAAGAATATTATCTCAACAGATTGATAAAAAATTATTTTATGTTGCATATTAAGTCCTGTGCTAGAGTGGCAGGGGAGTAACATTTTGAAATTTCCTTCTGTATAAATTCCTTCCTCTCATTTTACTGAACATTTTTACAATAAATGAAGAAATTCTGCATTGCAGTTCCTGAGATGTTATATCCCGAATTTTTAAACGTAAAATGTCGGACATCTTGAAAATGGTGGCCATTTTGAATTTCTTTCATGGAGAGTACTACTGGTATAACACCACTAATTCAGTCTCCCATAGACTCCCATGTTAAATTGCGCATGTTTCAAACTTTGTAGAAATTTTACTAAAAGTTCAAATGAAGTGACACATGTCTCAACTTAAAAATGTCGGACATCTTGAAAATGGTGGCCATTTTGAATTTCTTTCATGGAGAGTACTAGTGGTATAACACCACTAATTCAGTCTCCCTTAGGCTCCCATGTTAAATTGCGCATGTTTCAAACTTTGTAGAAATTTTACTAAAAGTTCAAATGAAGTGACACATACTGCCGTTGTTTCAAGAAACTCTCATGAGAAAATAAACCCCCCTTAACTTGCATATAAGAAAGAACTGGTTCCCGGCAGTGAACAACACAAGGATCGGTAATTCCTGCTAGAATTTTTCAGAAAAAATTACTCCGCCGCCCATGCCTATAAAATTTTTATTTCTTGACGAAATTATATAAATTTAGGCTCAAAAGAAGCCTTACAGTATAAACTTTCCAATTAGATAAGATTCAGCTGCCAACATCTTCAATGTGTAACAAAATAAACACTATATTGGAACTACATTGTCTCCTATAAGGATTCACATATGTGCCCGACTGGTTTCCGAATTAGTGGTGTTATACCTAAATGACCCGTAGATCCATTCGTGTTTTTATTTCGCCTTCTACAATACATACGTAACGTAAAACCCCTAATTTCGGATAGGATAGAAACATCCATAGTTACAGAATTTATGGGCTGAAATAAAAACGTACTTATTAGTGCTTTTGTGCTTGGATTTTCGGAATGTTCAGATTATTGCTTTATTGGATCTATTAAAGGTTATTGTATGCATTGTAGTGAAGTACACTTCTAAAATGCAACTTAATTGTTGCTGAGAATATGTTAAAAACATGAATTGATAGTTAGTCTGAAGATTTGAGACCTTTAATTTATAAAAAAATGCCCCCCTCCCACCCGAATCGGGAATACAAAACTGCGTGTGTAATCACTTTCCATTGGCAAAAATTCCTCTTTTATGATTGATACCAAGGTAATAACAGCTAGCTTGAGTCTGTTTATGCGAATCTAAGGAATGAAACCAGTTTAATACCCTCTAAATGAAATGTGTTAGCTGTGAGAATCATCGAAATGGCATATTTGAAGGTCCGAAAATCGCTTCATTTCCGTTACCCAATGCCCTTTTTCTCTTTTTTCATCCAAACACATTCTTTCTTGTATTTTGAAGTGACGTTTCAGCTTTTAATCGATCTATACAATGCATATTTCGGCTTTACAACGCGTATTTCAACTGTTTGCAATTATGACGTAACATCGGTTTTAATGTCCAAATATGGTATTCATAAGCCATTGACAACAAAATAAGCGGAAATTTGACAGAATGGACCCAACTTGATAGTTAGGTATCAAAATAAACAGGTTTTGAAGGAAATCCGATTTTTGTGATTTTTTGTACTAGGTATAACACCACTTATTCAGTCTCCCATAGACTCCCATGTTAAATTGCACATGTTTCAAACTTTGTTGAAATTTTACTAAAAGTTCAAATGAAGTGACACATGTCTCAAATTAAAAAGGCATCTTTCAAGAAACTCTCATGAGAAAATCAGCCCCCCCCCTTAACTTGAATTGGTTCCCGGCAGTGAACAACACAAGGATCGGTACTTCCTGCTAGAATTTTTCAGAAAAAATTACTCCGCCGCCCATGCCTATACAATTTTTATTTCTTGACGAAATTATATAAATTTAGGCTCAAAAGAAGCCTTACAGTATAAACTTTCCAATTAGATAAGATTCAACTGCCAACATCTTCAGTATGTAACAAAATAAACACTATATTGGAACTACATTGTCTCCTATAAGGATTCACATATGTGCCCAACTGGTTTCCGAATTAGTGGTGTTATATACCTACTCAATATGCCGATCTATTAACTACATGTCAAGTTTCAGTTATTTACATTACGCCATTTCAAAATAATCGATCGCACAAAAAATATTGGAAGATTCTAAAGATTAAAAATAATCACAAGAAACATAGAATAACAACATGTCATCTCGACTTGGCCTGGCGTGACAAAAAACAAGGAAAGGTCAAGCGCATACATATATACTTACTACTATGTATTGGATTCCTTAGCTTCACAAAAATACCTACAACATCGTTTCATTTCCGCTTCGAGTAGTTGCTCTACCCCAAACTTGTCCATACATTTAAACAGTGCACTTACTTGCATAAAATGATAATATAAAATAAAAAAAATAATAAAACAAAATTAAAAACTAATAAATATTGTGAAAAAATATTCTCCTGAGGTTTCAGTCTCGTTCAAATCTCGTTTAAGTTTAATTCATAAAACTTACCTTATAAGTGACATTTTTGTGTTGATATATGTTATGTAATGAACCGTCCAATTTGTGTCAAAAAATTATGTACCTACGAACAGTAGTTTTGGAGAAATGGAAAATTTTGATTTTTGACCACATTTTACCATCGATCTCTTTCAGAATTTAGCCGATTTTGGGGTAGGGGTGATAAAAATTCATTTTCAAAGAAAGTATTCAACTTATTCAAATGATTTCTTTTCTAAGTTCTTCAAGATATAGTTGTCTAACTATTTCGACGAAAAAAGGTTAGTTTTCACTGTGCAGTTGATGGGAATTTTGAAAAATCTAAATTTTTACAGATTTTACAAAGTCTTGATTTGACCAAAAAAGGCAACATCTTCTTACAAAACTTTCTTATATCATCACGGACCTATGTTTTTTATAAGTGATATTTCTTCAGACTCATGAGATCTAACAATCTTGAAACTTTGAGAGAAAACTTGATGCTAGAAATCCATATTTTATCCAAAAATGGCCCAACCTAAGCCAAAATTTATGAAATTTGAACAAAAACGTCAAAAATAGGGGTTTTCAAATGACTGTGGCACGAAAAAATGTACACTGACATATTGTTTTCTATTCAAAAATGATTTTTCATGGTCTTAGCATTATAAAATGTAGGTTTCGGGAAAAACTTGATGCAGGAAAATTTTGACCCCTCAGGAGAATACATCCTTAAATTACTTTTGGAGTGTAAAAAATCCATTGAAGTTTAAGACAAATTCCAATCAATACAAACAGCGGTTTCATCTATTGACAGTTATGATTTTTCTACTCTTTATACGACCCTTAAGTATAATTTGATTAAATCTAATTTGGGACCACTTATTAAAAGGTCTTTTACACTTTCTGATCTTCAGTTCATTTGTTGTAACAAAAAGAAAGGATTCTTCTACAATGTAAGTTACAACAACCATTGTTCCTGGGCGTGTGATGATATGATTTAGGCACTGAATCTCTTGCCAAACAACATTAATGTTCGTTTTCGCACCATTGTTTATCAACGGGTCATTGGAATTTGATTTTGATTTTAAACTTATTTTATTTATAAAAGAAAAGGATTTGGCAACAGGCAAAGCCTAAACAAGCCCTCTCCAATAAATGGAATTCTAATGGGTAATAATTGTGCACCTCTCATTGCAAATCTGTTACTGTTCTTTTATGAACGGGGCTTCTTGGAAAAAACTACAAGATGAAACTAACAATGATTCTGAATCCTGTCCTTTTCTGGATCTAATTGGATAGGTTCCTTGAGCTAGCCGGCAGGTAAGCAGCGAACACGCTTTGACCAATCTTTCAAAATAACGTTCTGTCATATTCTTTTTTTCCAAGATAGTGGTCCTAGAGTTAGTAGTCTATCTGTATTGGGTTTTATTTGTATATTTTATACTTTAGGGAAACGGGATATAGAAAAGGGAGATTTTGGTACCCAGGAACCGGTTTAACCTGCTAGTGCCAGTGGTCCGGCTATCGCGAGATCCTATCAATATTTACGCTTGTCTCTTGTCTTTCATTTTTTTGTTTCTAACGCAGTTCGCTTGTGGGTTGTGGCAAGTTATTGTAAATTGGCCGTTAAAGGTGTTTACTGTTATCTTTTGTTTGTAATACTAACCATACACCAACTAAATGAGGTGAAAATTCTTTTTATATTGCATTTGTTCTTGTCATTTACTTTAAAGTTACTTCGATATTTGTTATCTATTTCCACTGGGTCGATTCCTCTGCTAGTGGACTAATCGTCCGGAGGATATTCACCAGTCCAGTAGTTAGTACTTCGGTGCTGTACCGAAAAACGATTCTATCTGGAATATGCAATGTCTAAATTTTTGAAAATTTTGCTTTAACCAAAGAGTATCTCCCTCTTGCATAGCTATGTCTTTAGCTATTTTTGGCTTTCTATTTAGATCTTATTTTGGCTATTTTTTTTTATTTATCAGATTTTACAAAATTTGCTTTATTGTCTTCCAAATATTTCGATTTGGTCTGTACTGAAGAGACATAAGTTAACGAAATGGCCACATGCACAAATTAAATTCACAGTTACTTCGGTATTTTGTTATTACATATAATGTATGGGATTTTTTACTTGTAGAAATATTTTATGTAGCACAATTTTATCTGTGATGAAAAAAGTTATATCCTGAAGAAAGTAGGTAATTTACAGGAATTAACACTACCACTCCTTCAGGGTACGGACGTAGAACAACGAACTTCTTACAATATTGCTCATTTATGTAAATATTGATGATTTTGCAACATCTGTAGGTCTCTGTAGCTTTGTCTGCGTCATAAATTGCAGTTTACGGTTAAAGTAAAAGTATACGAAACTAGAGGCTTACATGAGCAAGAATCACTCAGCTAACTAACATTAATGAACCGTTTTTTGTGTGTCAAGAAAAACACATTTTAATGAATAACAAAAGGTTACCGTTGATTTAATTGCTGCATTTCGAATTTCGACAACTAATGTTTCTTCAGTATAGATCAAATCAAATATACATTCATAATCTGAACACACTTGTATCAGCCCTTGGAACGAATTTTGGTTCGGTTTCCATGTTTTTTTCTTTGGTTTCACTACTTAGGTATAACATTCATATAATTGTACAGGTTAAGCATGTTGCCCTTCTTGAGTAATACTAATTTCATCTGTAAAACGATTTTATGTTGTAGCCACATTTTTTTTTCGGAGCCTAATGGTATGTGCTATTCGCAATCTTAAACGGATAGTGCATTTAGTGTTCCTTTAGTTTTCAATGTAAGAATAATATCCACAAGGCGACAAAGTTTAAATCATGATAAAAACAAAATCATACATTTTCAGTAAGACTATTCTGTGATCATGTTTGTTTCTATGAAAACTGCTATTATTTTTCCAGCTTTAATTTTTGATCAGGTCTTTTAATGACGTCATCTCTGAGAAAGGAAACGTTAGAAATTTAAATTTCTTTCGTGGAACAACGGCAGTAGAATACCGAAGGAACAAAGGGGTGAAATTCACAAAAATCGAAGTCCAAAGACAGGGCAAAAACGAGAACACAGAAAACAATGACGTTAGACACAAAAACAATGACGTTAGACAGATACAAAGCACAGAACCAGAAATTACAACATTCAGAACAAGGGCACTCACAGTGTGAACTCCAGGAACTCCAGTGAAACTGAGAGTGACATCAGGTGCTCCGGAAGGGTAAGTATGTCCTGCTCTGTTAACAGCACCCGTCACACTGTGAGTGATTCAATCCGGGAAAATGTCAAAGTCGGTAGTCAAATCCGGGA
>MJUU01019187.1:18136-49017 GCA_002080025.1 Modiolus philippinarum
GGGTACCAACCTGGAAATCAATAGGGTTCTGTCTTTGGTAATAAGTACTCATATATAGGTACTTGGATTTTCTTCAAAATATCCATGTGGATAGATCTTAACATGCTGAACATTTTTGCACTTGAAACTTAACCTCTATCTGTTATAGTCTTTTTTAATAAAAAAATGAAAAACATCAAATTTTGAAAATTTTACGGAGAAAGGGCAATAACTCTAAGATGGGTCATCAGATTTTCTTCAAAATTTCAGGGTGGGTAGATCTTGTCATGCTGATCATTTTCACTCTGTGAGATTTTTTATTTCTGTAACAGTTTTCGAGTTATTTGCCAAATATTCTATTTTTAGTAACGGCAGCCATGTTGTTTGACCTAGGACATAGAAAATAACAAATTTGAAACTAGATACCCTGGTGATGATGCAGTTTGATTTGGTTTCATTTGGCCCAGTGGTTTCAGAGGAGAAGATTTTTGAAAGTGAGCTAACAACCGACGGACGGACCGACGGACGCCGAACGCCAAGTGATGGCAAAAGCTCACCCTGGCATAGCCAGGTGAGCTAAAAATGTATGGGTGTTCCACCAAACACATGTGTCGCCTGCAATATATACATTTGTATATTAAAGAATTCATGTTTTGTTACAGAATGACAAAATCCAATAAAAGCATGAAAAATATTAATAAAGCAGAACAAAATACAACTGTGAACATCTGAAATGTATATTGAAGCCTTTCTGCAAGTTTGATTGAAAAGTACAAAGCAGTTTGAAGGAGTTGCAGGTAATGGAGGCAAACCCTAAGACTCCAAATAGCTAAAATGACAAAGTCCAATCATAGCTTGAAAATGTGGGAAAAAAAAACAAAATGGATGGTGCACATCTACAATATATACTGAAGCATTTCTCCAAGTTTGGGATAACAGAGGAAAACCATTAAGACTTCAATAACCTACAATGACAAAAGTGCAAATATGGCTAAAAAATCTAAATTAAAAACCCACAAAAATAAAATGCATGGTGCATATCTACAAAATATACTGAAGAATTCCTGCAAGTAAGGTTGGGAAGTACCTAGCAGTTTAGGAGAAGTTGTGGATAATGGAGACATACCCTAAGACTCCAATAAGCTAAAACGACAACGTCCAATTATAGCTTGAAAGTCTAGAAAAAAACAAAATTAAAGAAAAATAAAATGCATGGTGCACATCTACAATATACACTGAAGAATTTATCAAAGTTTGGTTGAAAAGTTCCAGGCGGCTTAGGAAGAGATGCGGATAATGTTAAAAATTTTGGAGCCATACAGACGGACGGAGGGATACAAGACGACGGATAGTGATCCCTATGTGTTGACCCTGCACTAGGTGCAGGCGACACAATGATGTTCCACACTGGCAGCCATCTTGGATACAATGACAATTTGCAGGACATACTTTTCAAAGGGAAACAACTACGTACAATTGTGACTGAATTTGGTTTCAATTGGCCAAATGGTTTTGGAGAAGATCAAGTCTCCAATTAAAAAAAGTTCTTTGTTTGTGGCCATCTTGGATGAGGTGCTGACTTGACAGACACATTTTTAAAGGGGTCAAGGGACTATTGTGATCAAACTTGGTTCCAACTAGCTCTGTTGCTTCAGATAAGAATTTCCCATAAAGTCCAGTGTAAAACTTTGTAGAGGAAGTCATTAAGAATTTATGGAAGATACATGTATGATGCTGACTTCTTGGACACATTTTCAAAGTAGGCATTGTGACCAAGTGTTGTTTCAATGGTTGAGCAGATTCAGGGGAAATCATTAAATGTATTTTGAACTATTTTCCCTTATACTTAGAATCCAAATTATTCCAATGTTAAAAAAGTTCCCCACTGACAGCCATCTTAACTCGCTGAACATATTTTTTACAAGGGGACACTTAATTAATATTTGTGACCAATTTTGGAGGAGAAGATCTTTCAACAAAAAGTTTAAAATGTTCAGACAGATGTCTGCATTTGCTAAATTAATAGTACTTAAATTAGCTACAAGTCAATACTTCTATAAAACCACATCTCCCTTCATTGGTTAATTTCGCTACACAGGCTAATGTTTTTAGGAAAGTCAATCTCAGCTTCCATGTAAAATCAGAAAAATCTTAATTGCACCAGGGTGCACAAGCTGAGTTGCAACTTCAAATATTATGTAAACAAGTTAATGTGAAGACCAAAATATTTTAAAAATTGTTTATTTGTTATCTTTCCCACCTAATATCCAAAATTCTAAGATTTCAAGAAAATCTATTTCCTAGTTTCATGTCTTGACATTTCAATACATAAATCTATTTTCAGTCACTGTGAATTTCACTGTGACCTTGACCTTTGACCTACTTTATCTTAAATCTTCTTCCCCTCCTAATATCCAACAATATATCCAATTTTCATTTCAATTGGATGAAGACTTTTTTTAGTTATCATCTGGAAACCAAATTTTTCTGAAATTTTCAAACTATTTTTGGTCACTGTGACCTTGACCTTTGAACTACTTTCTCAAAAATCAATAGGGTTCTTCTACTACTGGTACTCAACAATATATGCAAGTATCCTTCCAATTGGGTGTAAACTTTTTGAGTTACCATCTTGAAACCAAATTTTTCTGAAATTTTCAATCTATTTTGGCCACTGTGACATTGACCTTTGACTTACTTTCTCCAAAATCGATAGGGTTCCTCCCCTTTTAGTATTCAACAACATATCCAAGTTTAATGTCAATCGGATGTAAAATTTTTTAGTTAATTAATCCAGAAAACACATTTTTCTGAAATTTACAGTCTATTTTTGGGTCACTCACGACTCACTGTGACCTTGACCTTTGACCTACTTACTCCAAAATCAATTGGGTTCCTCCCCTCCTGGTACCCAACAATATAGCCAAGTCTCATTTCAATTAGATGTAAACTTTTGGAGTTATCATCTGGAAACCAATGTTTGACACCCGCCCACAGCACCAAACCAATAGCCGAGTTCAACTTCCTTGCAACTTGGCTAAAAAGATAATTCTCCCTATAATTAGGTCAATATGTCTTAAAAGTCCTATCTCCATTCAATGGTAAAAATGATCTATAAAGGCCCACAAGGTTAATTTGCATGCAAAGGCAAAATTCATTATCATGACCAAATGAATTTCTAAAATGTCGCCCCTCTTTTAAGGTCATCTTCATTTGAAGGTTATAATTCTTTAATATACTTAACAGTTCTCGCCACCATGGCACGATATACATAAATGTAGCTGAAATATTGCTGAAGTTGGCGTAAAACATCAATCACTGATCAATCATTTGAAGGTCAGAAATTACTTTTTGATAAAGACTCTTAAAAGTTATAATACATATACATGTATTGTAGCAGTACATGTATATGTATTGTAGCACATTACATAAATTGTTCACTTGAGTAACTACATGTAGGCATTAAATATAATTCTGCAAATATTCAAATTTGCTTCCTTATTTGTTGTTTACTTAATGGTACACAGAAACCAATTAACTATACTACTGCTTCATTAATTATTTAAACCTTAAAAGGAAAATTTGCTGATGACTGTTGATATCAATTAAGATAAATCAAGTATCTGTGGTACGATTTTGTCTTCCAATTATGCATCATTTATCAGGGTTATATAAGCATCATTAAGTTATAAATTCATTTCTTCAAAGAAAAATTCATGAGGATTAAATTTTCAAGTCTCATGCATGAACCAAAATGCATCATTATTATTTCAATCATCTTCTTGCTTAATTGGTTTCAGTTGTTATTATGCATGAAATTTACAACCATAGTCAATAGGTATGAAACTTTGTAACATACATTTTGTAATATTAATTATTATGAAAATAATCATTGGTTGTAACCTAACTTAATGAAAGGCGTTTTGGTTCAAAACCTTTATTGCCAGGTCAATTAAAGGTCATCAAAGGGACTTAATCAACATCTTTTGGTATAAAATATCACAAGATTTACAAGATTAAATAAGGATTTGCAGATCGTGATATATGTACATGCACAAAATTTACAGATTTATTTCTTGTGGTAATAATTTGAATAAACAATTAAATAATTGTATACAAAAAGGTTTTTATGCTTAATTTTTTTGTCATACAGTGTAATTGTTCTTGAATTCTGTTTTTCACAAGGTCTTTATTGTAAGAAACACTTTTTCTCCAGTGAGGAGCCACACCAGATATTGGTACCAAGGTGTCACAATAGCTAAGAAAACTTGGTTACCATTACTAGTAAAATGTAATACCAAGCTTACTGTATGTTAACAGTACAATGTTTTCTTCATTTTTGGCATTTATAAGTCCCTGTGCAATTTATCAATACAAATGTATTTGGCATCCCTTCTGTGATTTTAAATTCTGTAGATCTATGGAATGATTGCATTTTTTTTTTCAATCAGCATATGCTATTGTTATAACAATACAATAGAACAATGTTCCATCCTGCCTTAAACAGTTGTCTGGTCATTCTGTTGTTTTATAACATCCCTCTATAGCCCTTAAAATCTACTGATGAAAAACTATAGACAAGCAAGACTCCCAAACAGAAATTTTGACCAAAAGTGAGGTACAAAATGTACTTTGTAGAAGTTGAAGAAAAGAAACAAAATATCCACATAGAAATGCTCATCAGCTAGATAATCAGTATCATACAAAAGTTAACTTTTATTGTCCATTCCACCATACATGTAGGTTTTGAGTAACAGCACTATGTGGTTTTTTGCAGTTTTTTTTGTGCTTGAAACTGTGGCAGCTAGCTATTACGATGCATCATGTAAATGTTTTACTTACAGATTTAAGTGGTGGATGATCAAGTTGTGGACTGTTTACACCTGACAAATCAAATCCATCTTCTAATCTCTTAACATCAAAATAATATTTTCTGTAACACAAAAGCAAACTATATCAATAAATTATTACATGTTTATCAAAACTAAGAAGAATTGAATACAATTATCAATATAACTTCCATATTTTCAAATCAACTTCCACATTTGTTTGCTTTTTTTTATGTTTAGTAAGGCTTGATCATGAATGAAAACAGAGAATTAATTAGTGCTTATTAAACTTTTATAGTAATAATAAAAAAAACAACAAATGGAAATGTTTTTGTGTAGTCTTTATGATAGCATTAAATAACATTTGAACATACATGTACATGTACAAACATTTATTAGGTAATATCTTCAAATTTTCATCTTACCAATACATAGACATGTACATTTTGATTTGGTGAGTTTAGGGCATAAAGCCGCTATCAAAAACAAGTATTTGTCTATCAAAAAAAAAAATTGCTAAAATTCTTTGCAATAAGGAAGTTGCTGCATTTTCTCATAAAAACTAAATAAATTGTGATAAACAAGTTTCAAACCAGGTACATTAAGTCAATGTTATATCACGATGTAATTCAAAGAAATTCAACAGAGCAATGGAGCTCCATGGACTGTGGATCATAAAATCAAAGTAGAGAGTATGGTCCAATGCCTTTGGAGCGACATTGCTCCAATACTACATGTACATAATGTATAAAATATAAAACATGCAACTTCTCTAATGATCTTTACATTTTACAGTACAGGTAGAGACATATGATGATAGATGTCCCAATCAGACATGATGTCAGACATGTCAGACAGATGTCCCAGTCAGACTAATCCCCTGCTGTTAATGAGGCTTAGGGTCATAAAACATGGTCATAAAATAATTAATGTTCCTGACTAGTGTTATGATTTAGTGATAAGTCAATGATAGTCCCTTACCTGTGGAAGGCCACACTCATTTTAATAAATTTTAAATGCATTTTTATTTATAATGAATCAAAAATAAAATAAATATCTAATATTTATATTAATCAAAAACTTGATAAGTTTTGTATTTATTTGATTTTGTATTTCAAATTAAAAAAAATGAAGTAAAATTAATTACACACCTGACAATCAATGTACAAGTATTAAACATGTACAATTAAGAAAATTTCAAATGATTGTTTCAATTTTCTATGTAAATATAGTCTTTAATTTTTTGATACAAATAAAAAAAGCAAGTATCTGCAAATAATCCAAAAAAAATTTGTTAATTATAAATAGTAAAAAAATTCTTATATTACATGTATTATACATCTTATGTAAGAAAAAAAATACAACTTATTACTATTTTTTTTCTTTTTAATTTTTTATTTTAATAATTATTATCTGTTTTCAAATTAAATATTTAAAATAGATGTAAAACAGGCAATAAAACTGATCACCTACACCCTAATTAAAACCAGTGAAGCAGAATGACAATTTTATGACCCCTCATAAAATTTTCAGATTTTGGGTTTGGGACATGTCCGACAGGGACATTTATCATCATATGACTCTGCCTGTACTGTACCTTGTATGTAACTTTTTTCATTCAATCAAAAGCTATACCCTTCTTTGAAAAAAAAATTCGAAAAAAATTAAGCATAGTTTTTTAATGAATGGTATGATAAAGAAGTGAAAAAAATCTGATGAAGATTGACAAAAATTAAAGCATCCTCCATTAGCTCTGCAAGAGGAGTACATTGTACTCATTTAGCTCATATGGTTGAGCAGAAGATTGTTGTGCTAGGGGTGCCGGCCCTCCAGGAGTAAATCTCAGTCAGGGTGACAGTTGACTTGAAATAAAAAGCTAAAATTTTTTACATTCAGTAAAAATGTAAACATTTAAGCAATAATAGTACTTTATTTGAATCTGAATACCTGGGGGTGTCAATCGTAGATTTGACGGTCAAAATGCAGATTACAGGCAAGGTGTAGTGGAGCCTGTAAACGGATATTTTGACCGTCAAATCAAGATTGACGCCCTCGGATTATTCAAATAATTTACAATTATTGCGATTCAAATGCAATTAAACGATTTCATATTCTATTTTTGACTTGAGTATACTAAATGTAACTATACAAGGAACCAGACTAAACAGGAAACCTACCCTGTCCTAGGGCTAGGTGTGTAAATGGTGGAATTGACGGTCAGTTTTGACCAATCAAAACATTCCTTAAATTTTTCAAGCTTATGAAGTAAAAGCGGAAGCTCCCATAGTCATCATGGTATGGAGACTCTTGACGGAGCAATCCATTTATAAATAGGTGTTTTTAAGGGTATTTGGGATATTTTGTATTTTGAAAGGGATACAGTACAGAAAGAGTTGTTCTGTGACAAATCACCGTGATAGACACGTCCCACTCTAAGAGTGATACTGAATAACTTTTTATCTTTAAGAGATATCTCAATTATTTTTTCTGCATTTTAAGAGGTATAATGCACCACTCTTTATACCAAAGAGAGTAGAAAATGATCTCTAATAGGAAAAAAGATATTTAGATCCACTCTCAGAGTGGGACACGTCTATTACAGTGATTTGTCACGGTACCACTCTTTCTGTACTGTATTTTAGTCCAGACATACCCTATAAATAAAAGTTACACATTGTTAAAAATGGAAAACAGGAAACACCTACATGTACAATGGCTGAAAATTATAATTACATGCAACAATTTGCAAGGGAACTACACAAGAAAAACATGTATAAGACAAACATAGACTATGATTGGAACTCGGGACAGCTGGACTTGGTACCGGCACTAGCAAAAGCAGTGATTTAGCTAGCGCTCGTCACTTTCGCCATTGACGAATCTTTTTTGGAAGTGGCGAATTTTTTAAGCCTGCAATTCGTCACTTGAAATTTCAAAAATCGCCGAATATTAAAGTATTATGTCCATAATCTTTGTCACTGTAATCTAATTGTCCAAACTGACACTTAAATTACACCTGTAATGCTAATTAAAGGATTAGTTCAGTTGTAAACAAACACCGTCGGTGATTTGTTTACCTGTGTTCCTGGCCTGTTATCATTAATTACCTGTCAATCAGAGGTAACCTGCTCACCTGTATGGCAATTAACTATCAGTTGTTTAAAATTATTAATGTTTTGAACATTTAAATCTTTTTTCAGCAGAATTTTCATAATTAACAGGTTAAACTTCCCCTTTGAATTTTTGTTAAAAGATCACGTTTTTTGAAAGTTGGGTTATTTCCCTTTAATGATGTCTTTAAAATGAATTTATTTTTTTAGAATTGAACCTATGCTGATATTTGCTCTTGTAATTATAACAGAAAATTCATATTTTACCACTATTTAGGCTTAAAAAGTGTTTATAAACAACATTTGTTTGATATTTTGCAAAATAATTTCTTTAATAATACAAATTTATAGAAAGTTTTTTGTGTAAAAAGTTATAGAAAGTTTAACTGTCCAATGAAAATTATATGCTAACATTACCTCTGCCAATCTTTGAAGAGGAATGATGCTACAGCTAACATAAATTAAATAAAATTCAAATTCAAAAAATAATTCTTTAAATATCATAGGAACCAGAAAGAGTATTATGAATCTGGAACAATGATGTGCATATTTAAATACAACCAAATACAGAAAAATTATAAATCATAAAATAAATATCTCATACTACACATTGCACCGCGAAATTTATACGCAAAAGTGACTAATGGTCTCAAAATCTTAGCTAAATCCCTGCAAAAGCCAGTGGTAGGGTTAAACCGGTTTATGGGTACCCAAACCTCCCCTTTACATTTGTGTATCTGTCCTGTATGCATGTATGTATAGTATAGCATGTATACATATGAAAAAGAAAGGAAATGGGGTAAATTTCAAGGAGACAACATCCCATATCCAGGCTAAAACGACCCAAAACAAAACATCTATGTATACATGTATATGTATACTGTAGCAGGTATCAAACATATCTTCTTGTAACCCTGGTGCTTTCAGCTGGATAACCCTGAGCATCACCATGGCGGGTGGGGAGCAAGGGAGTGACCTTGATATAATTTTTGTCAGGGTGCCACTTGGGTGCACGCTGGGGGCCTTCTAGGTCTCGCTCAGGGATCCAGAAATGTCCCTTTTTTGTCGGTCATGACCGAAATTTTCAATTTTTTACTGAAATGAATTTAAACTTTTCGGACATTCAAAAAAATTGCATGTAAAAAAATCAAACATTCAACAAGACAATGTATTAAGAATTTGACTTTAATCACCAAACTGCTAATTAAATTTGATAAAACATGTCAACAGGTAATTATTAAATAAACATGTCATCACCTTTAATCGGATTAACAGCACATGATCAGGACAGGTAACACCTTTGTTGATTGCCAATTACGAATTAATTACCCCTTGTGATGATGATAACAAGAGGTGGTAATTACATGTAGGGGTAAATATTGGCAAAGGAAGCGTTTGAAATAGAGTACCAGTACTTTCTTTCTACTTACTTTCTGATCGTGCATGCATGTTCATAAAACTTATATGAAGATCGATAAAACCCTAACATTGCTGTAAATAAAAACCATGAAAACAAATCCCACTGAATTCCGTTAGTTCCTGCGAATAAGCCTTTCCAAATTTTAATGCGTTTGCATTTCACAGCCGTGTCCGATTTTGTTCGAAATTACAACACATATGTCATTTCAGGTTTACTTTCGTTTTGTCATCAAACAAAAGGGAATGTCAATGCAATTTTGACATTGCTGCTGATAATAAACATGAATTATTAACCTATTGCAGTGATAATACAACCTCGGTCATCAGAATACTAGACAAGAATCATAGGTTGCGTAGAAAACAAAGCTTAAAATAAGCATCATTGTTATCATTGAAAAAGGGGGGTGGTAAAGACGATGTCAAAAATTTCATCCACATGTTCTGACCTCCCAAAAATGACCGAAATCAGTTCCAAATATTTCCGGATCCCTGGTCCCGCTTGAGGGGGTGAGTGTTGTTCCCCTCTGGTTGGGGTCCTTCGGCAACATCAGGGTGTGGACAGGAATGAAGGCCCTATCCTTGATAAACTAGAGTTTTCTATGTATCGTGTGCGTTTTTGTCACATGAACATTTTGTACATTCACTCCATATCCTTTCATTTTTCCTATATCCTCCATTTTCTGCAATAGTGTATTACCCCTTTGGTTCAGATGAAGAACCATTGACTGCAGTATTGGAGGTAATTAGACCAAATCTCAGTCAGGGCAGCAGTTGAATTTTGCGATGAAATTTAAACGCTCCAAGGGAGGTAATTAACCCATGCTATGCCCAAACAATAACAAGCACTATCCTATTTAAACACAACTATAAGTTTATAGGAACTGTCAGTCTGTCATGGCTGTTGAACACATCTGATATACTAGTGTTATAAACAACTGTAACATCAACACACAAAAATGACAAATTTGAAATGGCAAAACTACAAGAATTTAAAAATTAATGGGTTATCATGGTACTCACAACTTCTTTCCTACAGTTTTTACTACTGCGTCTGACATTGTCGCAGATTTTTTATGTATGCATTTAAAAATAAAACCTCCGGATTAAGAAAAATAATGAATCATTTCACGTTTCACACATTGCTGTTGTTCAGGACGCTTCACTCATTCGATGTACACAACTCGGAAACCTGCGCAAGCACCTGCAACGAAATAATGCGTTTGTAAAAACTTTATCTTATCGCTTTGTTAATAATTCGGTAACAAATAATTGAGAAAGTGATATTTCTATGACTTTATATTTAATTTTTCATTCAAAGTTGTCCTGTTTATCAGAGGTAATGATTTTTCTTCTATTTTGTTGGTTACCAGGAAAAAAAAACATATTCTTACGCTACCGGAAATTGTAATTGAATTGAAGGGAAATAAGCCAATCATAAAAAAAGTTATTTCAATACAAACTTGTGTTATCTCCCATGCAAATTTATTGTTTTTCAGTAAAAATCATTATCACCAGTTAAATACCCCCCTTTCTTGACAGCTTAATTCATGTGTTTAAGACGCATATTACAATATAAGACATTGACAAATTCTTTTAAGGTCAGAGGATACCAATAAGAACAATTTCAATTGCCACAAAATTTTGCATATATACTCATTTCAATATGTTACATCCGAAAATAAAATTCAATTTAGGGGTCACCGTGCTTTTTTCCGCATTATTTTCAATCGGAAATGTAATTTTCGGTGCCAAATTTTACAAAGACAAATAAGGAAAATCCACAATTTGAGCTCAAAATTTCTGGTTTTTGTAACTTTTCTGTATGTTAGAATATACGAATTTTAACTAAAAACTAGCATAACGTAGATCTCAGCATCATCAGTCCATTTGTATAAAGAAAAACATATGTCACCGTCATTGTTTTTTAGATATGGCCTGCAAAAGATGGTCTATACGTCGAAAAATGTGTAAAATCGGCATGACGTTGATGACGCCATAAATGCATAACATAGATTTTAATAATATGTTTTATCTCTATTTTTTTATGACGGGTAATTGATATTTAAAAAGAAAGGCAATTCTTTTTCTTAGATAGCAAGTTATTTTTACTTTATAGAATGGGGGTTGGGGTTGGTGCAGGATTGAGAGTGAAGAAGACTGGAAAGAAGAACGCTAGTGAAATAAATATGATTATCTGGAAGAAGGGAACGCATAAAGTAGAGAAGGGATAGGTGCCAAAGGTCAAATGTAAAGAATGCAATGGTTATATAACAATAGGGCATCAATACGAACGAGAAGATCGGTTAATTACCAGCTGTTCGCCCCTCGAAATTTGACGCTTGGAAATGCGTATTCGCCAAAACTGATACTAAAGTAAAGTGAAGTTCTTTTTTACTAGTAACCAATCAAAGGCCCATCAATGGGACATGTGACATACATGATACTACCTATATATACACTGTTCCCGGAATGCCAACAAAATTTAACAGGTAAATTGTCGGCAAATCAAAAGATATTGGCATTCCGGGAATATACCATTATCATACATTCCAATGCATGATTTGTTACATTTCCCGACGGCATTGACTGAGGGGATATATGATTCTCCGAGAATCTTCAAACCCCACCCCATGCATTGGAAAGTTATAATATTTTTATGGGGTCTCTTTAATTCATTCCATTACTCAGCCTCTGTTTTATAGAAATAAGGATTCAAACAACGATGTTCGGTTTTAGAATTAACATAAATTTAGATAAAAGTAATTTAACAAAGTGTACACATGAGTACAAGTACACCTTATCTAAGAAACATAAAGAGCATACATCTCTACCATGGGGAATTGTTTTACCAACTCCACACTGCAATAAAAGACAAACTCCTGTATCAAATATTTTACGAAGGATACGGAGTAAATGAACATGAGACCATAACACATATGTTAACTCCAACTGCAATAATTTTAATGAGCTGTGTGGCTTATTTTATTTGCAAAAAAGCAAAAGGGATTGGACACAAGTTATACAACATTAAAATTGTCATCTCCCGGTATAAAATAAATAGTGTAAAAGAAGTTTGTGAAAAGAATTAAAACTTACGTGACATTATTTAGACTACAACAAATAAATTTCTAGAATCTCGTCTAGCTGATTTGCTACAAAAATTGTCCGGATGAAAGATTTTTATTTTGTTTCTGTTCTATAGACCTACACCTTTGAGAGCATCTTCAAAGTCTGAGTTTCCCCTTAAGTTTGCTCAAGCGAAGGTATATATACGTAATATGTGAACAACTGTCCTTGGAGAAAGCTACATTTTGTACGTGGTCCAGAACATTGGACTTTGGTTGATGTTTTTGAAAGGTTATTTTTTATGTGCTTTTATTATCAGGATAAGACAGCTTACTTCTGCTTCTGTCTTCTTCTGCCTCTTACTGGCCACCATCAACATGTTGATTGTTCTTCCAGTTGTGGAGTGCGCATGTATATAGAAAAAGAAAAGTTTTAAAACACTGTTGTCCAGTTTATGTACAATTAAAACTATTTACACAGTTGTAAGTCTAAGGTAGGAGCTGAAGTTGAGACACTTGGGCTTTGAATGCGGCAAGTGTGTTGGCGGCTGCAATAAATGAAGGAAGTGAATTCCAATTTTTGATGGTACGGGGGAAGAACGAGTATTTCCTGTAGTCATATAGGACAGGTGGTGCATGTTCCTGCTAGTTCTTGTAGGCGGAAGTAGTTTGTCCTCTTTATTGATGGCAACGTCATTGTTAACATTTGAAGTCTTGCTGTTTTTCTTCTTTGTTGTAAGGTGTTCCATTCGAGTGTGTCAAGCATGGTATCGACACTTGATCTGTTTCCTTGATGGTTACAAACATATCTGGCACCCCTGCGCTGGACCATCTCCAAGGTGTTGATATTCTGTTGGGTATAGGGATCCCATACGGTTGATGCGTATTCTACCACTGGTCTCACTGTCTTATACGCATTTTCTTTTACTGAAAGCTATACTATACTATATTGTAGCAATTAGCAACTAAAATAGTATTGCTACAATATAAAACGATGACAGGAGTGTATTTCTTAAATATTTCACGGATTTCCCATGTCTTAGAGTGCGAACCCCGAGTCCCAGTGTTTGGGCCCGTATTCCCGATATTGGAGCCTGGTGACCGAAGTTAAATAAGGGTTGGAGCCCGGAGCCCAAAGTCCTTGCTACATTCACCAAGTATATAAAGATAGTGAAATGAAATTAAGTGACTATACAACGTTCAATATTCGGATAACCGATGGGGGTTTCAATAATATAACCCCTCTTGCTGAACACTCAAAATGTGAACATAATATTTTCAGGATTGAATTTTTTTTCTTTAAAATGACGCTAAAATCAATATGGTACTTTTAAACAAACTGTTTTTTTTTCTCAAAATAATAAGTTAATCAAAAGACTGCACGTGTTTTTAACTGATGAAACTTTTGATTATCGGAATTTGGGGTGTAACATTATTCGTATTTGTCATTGCCATTAGACTACTGATTTTATTAGCACACTGGATCTTGTATATTTTGTCCACCTTTAATATTGTTTCAAAAACATGGTACCAAATGGATGAACGATGTTGAAACCTAATCTGTATGTCCGTAATTAGAATAAAAATTTTCCAAAAAAAAAAAACATGGAAAGTCGACTCTAGATTGGATATATTAAAGAACTCCCCAAAGAAATATTATTAACGTAACTTACCCAAACCCTGTTCACGGTTTCTACATCAAAAACCAATTTTAATTTGATTTTTCGTCCGTTCTTCCGTTAGTTTTGTGTAATCATTATCAATTTCTTTACATAAGGGATAATTTTATAATTAAATTATATTAAAAAGGTGGTGCAGAAGGTTTTTCAATCCTATATACCAGTTACCCATTTGTATTTCGTCTCTGTTAATCCCGTTTTCCGACATCTTAATAATTTGTACATTGTGCCAAGTAAAAATATTATATAACAAAAGCATTTGATTTTGAATGCTTTGATTTTATATAAAAAAAGCATCTAATTTTGAATGCTTTGGCCATCTGATAGACAGTAGTCTTGGGTATGCTGTCTTACATTCCCCAGATGTTTCCCTTTCTGTAACTTCCGCAATAGATGATTTGCCAATTAATTAAGGTCCATGCAAGTTCTAGTCAAATTTTGTGTTTTTTGGTCAAACCTTGAAAGGGAAATTACTCTTACACCGGACAAACAAACATTAAACATGCACACTTGTTTTAAAGTACGGTCTTCGTGCTTAGCCATCATGGACAAAGTATTGCCCTACACAATATTTATGATATTCTGCAGTGAGTTAGCATATTTTCGATTTTTTAATACTTTCCTACTCAATAAGAAGACAGTTCAAGTTAGTTCAGTTGTTTATTTTTTTTACTTGAAACAAGTAGCACTTTAAAGAATGGTAAGTGCTATTGGGGATTTGGGTTTGAACTATGTTGCCGGCTAAACGTCTGCTAAAGATTAAACTATCATTACGTTTAATTAAAAATGTTTTATTTTTTTGGTTGTTTTTCACAAGCAGGGAACCATTCTGTCCCCTTGAGATTTTTCAAAAAGTTACCTCCCTTTTGGGTTTCGCTAAATTCATTCTGTTGATCGCAGAACTGGCAAATGGTCTATAGGTGCCCAAAGTTGGCATATTCGGTCCCAGGGTGGTCAACTATGTCTACTTTGCAGACTCGTCTTATGGCCCCTAAGGCAAAGCTTTTTATGTCCGTTGGCCGTCTGATAAACAGTAGTCTTGGGTATGCTGTCTCACATTCCCCAGATGTTTCCCTTTCTGTAACTTCCGCTATAGGTGCCAAAAGTTGGCATATTCGGTCCCAGGGTGGTCAACTAAGTCTACTTTGCAGACTCCTCTTATGGCCCCTACGGCAAAGCTTTTTATGTCCGTTGGCCATCTGATAGACAGTAGTTCTGGGTATGCTGTCTCACATTCCCCAGATGTTTCCATTTCTGTAACTTTCGCTATAGGTGCCTAAAGTTGGCATATTCGACCCCAGGGTGGTCAACTATGTCTACTTTGCAGACTCTTCCTATGGCCCCTACGGCAAAGCTTTTTATGTCCGTTGGCCATCTGATAGACAGTAGTGCTGGGCATGCTGTCTCAAATTCCCCAGATGTTTCCCTTTCTGTAACTTCCGCAATAGGTGCCCAAAGTTGGCATATTCGGTCCCAGGGTGGTCAACTATGTCTACTTTGCAGACTCGTCTTATGGCCCCTACGGCAAAGCTTTTTATGTCCGTTGGCCATCTGATAGACAGTAGTCCTGGGCATGCTGTCTCAAATTCCCCAGATGTTTCCCTTCTGTAACTTCCGCAATAGGTGCCCAAAGTTGGCATATTCGGTCCCAGGGTGGTCAACTATGTCTACTTTGCAGACTCCTCCTATGGCCCCTACGGTAAAGCTTTCAGGATGCCGTTTAACAGTAACTTGATGATGGCAGACTCCGGCTAAAGACGGTTAAAAAATTCTCGTAAGAATCTTGTAGAAGAGCTTTTTATGTCGGGAAATGTCATTCAATAGTTCAAAGTGTAGTTCAATAGTTCAAAGTTTTCCAGTTGCAAAAGCGTGTACAATGGGTTGTATTACTGCTCGAAGAAGCTATAGTAATATTTATAGACCGCCATAATTTGTGGCTGAGAGTTTGTGTTTGTAAATGGAAATAAAAACTTGTTCACGACGCTTCTGATTTGATTACATATCTATACTGAAATTTATGCATTTTATAGAATAAGTTTTAATTAAAAAGAACTGCCTGAGTTGTCTTCCGAAAAATTATCTAAGCATATTTTGTTTCTTTTTTTTGTCATTGAGAACCAACAGACAACATGGAAAACACTGAAATTGTTCCCTGTACTACTGAATTCGTATAAATTTATTTATTGCTATTCATTTCTAAAAATTTATACAATTACCCTTCTCGAATCTACTATTTAGAAACATAATTTTAGATAAAAAAAGTAACATCTTCACTTTTGCTTTAAGAATAGTGACTTATAAACAGCTATTCAGTTTCCGAAAAAGGGGTGTTCCGATGGCATTATAGAAAGAAATTCGGGTTCCGGTCTAATTTTTTGTATTTCATTTTTTCCCTACATTCTGCATGAAATAAAAAAAAAATAGAAAAAAGAGGGGTCAAAACACGGAAGCCAACTCTGGAACCGCCGATGATTTCAGCTTCTTGTAATTGTGTTCGAATTTAAAAATATATATATATAATTAAATAGATATTCGTATAATATTATATGCATTTGATTTTCATCTTTTTCCTTTTTTTTAAACCAACTTTCAGAAATAATTGTGAACAAGTTCAAACAATCAAGTATGATTGTACAATAAAAATTAACTCATATTGATTCAAAAATAAAACAGAAATCAATTATATAGCTATTTAGAATAAATAATGATTTCTAGAAAGCGTTTTATGTTTATGCGTCTTTTTTGTTTTTAGTTGTTATCTTATTCGTAGATGTTTCATGTCGTATGTATTTTTCGGTTTTGAGTTGCGGTTATTTTGGCGCCCTATCTTATTGTTCGCTACCTTATTGTTCGCTGGCTTGATTGAGCTTATTGTTCGCTAGCTTGAGTCTGGTGATACGGACTGCCGGATACATTTTTCGGATGGGACCATCTAAAGACTATAGTGGCTTAGTTTGGTTTTAGTTTGACTAGTAGTTTCTGAGAAGAAGATCTTTAAATGTATTTTCCATAGGGTTCAATGTTAAAACTATGTTCCCCGCTGGCATCCATCTTGGGTGAGGTACGGATCTGCCGGATACCTTTTTTCGAAGGGACCATCTACGGACCATTGTGGCTTAGTTTAGTTTTAATCGGACTATTAGTTTCTGAGAAAAAGATCTCTGAATATCTTTTCCATAGGGTGCAATGTTAAAACTATGTTCCCCGCTGGCGGCCATCTTTGATGAGGTACGGACCTGCTGGATACAATTTTTAAAGGGTACCACCAAAGGACTATATTATAACCATGTTTAGTCCCAATTGGCCCGGTGATTTCAGAGGAGAAGATCTTTGAATGAAAAGTTCACGACGGACGGACGAAAAACAAAACCAAAAACAAAAACAAAAAACAATGAATGCGCGTATAAGTCACCGGTGGTTATGTAGGTCAAACTTTCTCTAATTTTTCTACTATACAGATTATTGTGTAACGGAGGTTAGATATGCTTTGGTGATGTTTGACTTGCAGGAAAAGAAAACAGTTGCTCTATATTAAAATAACTAGGCGTGATTTTTTATTTCTTACTTGCAGCTACACCATACTGATTTCAGTGAAAAAAGCACACGACTGAGAAGAATATCTTCTCTAAACCCATTCCAATGGATATCTGTTTAATTGCACAAAATATGTCAGGGGTAACATCAAAAATGATCTATTTAGTGATGTCCGAATTGAGTATACCTCGCGAGAGTAAAAATGTATATCTAGGGTAAAAAGTGTATACCCAAAGTAGAAAGTGTACATTCTTTTTATCCCCACACTTCCTAAGGAAACTTTCGGATCGCCTCCGTCTCTCAGTCCGTCTGTCCGAAACTATGTGACGCGAACTACTCCTATATTTTTGTTAAAAGAATTGTTTACTTAGGGATAGTATTTCCGGCGGCGGCAGCGAAGGCGTCAACAATTGCAAACTATTGTGAATTAACAAGCTTATGTTAGTTGTAGGTCCATAGTATTTGATGTGCAGTTGCATTATTATGGGTACAACTCAAATCCCTACTAAGATTATGGCCCTGGCCCCTTAGTCACGCATGAATGATCACATTAAGTTTTTATTAAGCAGTTTGTACAGCCTTTACCAGTAGTCCTAGGCACTTGATATTTGACGTGCAGTTGCGTCTTGGGGAGTACATACCGATTCCATGCCCCGAATGGTGGCCCTGGCCCCTTAGTCACGCATGAACAACCACTTTAAGTTTTAGCAAGCATTTTGCACAGCCAATACCAGTAGTCCTAGGCACTTGATATTTGACATGCGGTTGCGTCTTGGGGAGTACATACCGGTTCCACGCCCAGATGGTGGCTCTGGCCCCTAAGTCACGCATGAACGTTCACTGTAAGTTTTTAGGAAGCAGTTTGTACAGCCTATACCAGTAGTCCTAGGTACTTTATATTTGACATGCAGTTGCGTTTTGAGGAGTACATTTCGATTCCATGCCCAGATGGGGCCCTGGCCCCTTATTCACGCATGAACGATCACATTAAGTTTTTAGAAAGCAGTTTGTACAGCCTATACTAGTACTCCTAGGCACTTGATATGTGACATGCAGTTGCGTCTGGGGGAGTACATACCGATTCCACGCCCAGATGGTGGCCATGGCTCCTTAGTCATGCATGAGTGACCACAGCATTTTTTCCAAGGAAATTGTAAACACAGTTAAAGATTATATTTTATTTTTATTCTTGCTGCAATAGATTAATGTGAAATTGCGAGGGGCGGGTGAGACATATCCTGTGTCCACAGTTTATTTATATTGGCTTTGATGCAAACAAGAGACCCCAAGATGTCGGTTTTGACACATGTTGCATGCGACGCGAACTCCTTCTACAGTTTGGATTTAGGGATTTAATTTTGTCGTAAAATTGCAAGGGATTCTGAAAGGCGGTTCCACTTTTGGTGAATTTCCTGAAAGTCTCAAAGACCTTTTTTTTCAATCAACCTAGCAACCATACTTAAATAATTTGTTTAGTTTAAGACAAACATTTTCACCTATCTTTCAAATATATTTGATTCCAATTTGGTTAATTTCCTGAAAGTCTCAAAGGCTTCTTATGTCTTGGAATTTTACCCAGCAACTTTGCTTTCAGAATTTGTTACAATTAGAGCAAAACATATCACTAAATTCGATTTCATATATATATTTGACGTTTTGGTAAATTTCCTGAAAGACTCAAAGACCTCTTATTTTTGGGAATTCTACATTAAAATCAAAGTTTTATATTTGATTCCAAGTATGGTAATTTTCCTGATATTCTAAAAATCCATTGTTTTTGGAATCCTGCCTAATAACCATGTATCCGTGAATTCTTCTGGTAAAAATAAAGACTTTCAATAGTTTGATTTCTAAAATATTGAGAAAAATTTTGCCCAGGGTTCATAACAACTGTTTTCTGTGTGAAAAAAGTAGTGCGGGGATAGATGTTTCAGTATGGCCATCACCAGGATTTGTCAGATTGTAACAACGTTTCTATTTCACAGATGGGAATATACAATCAGTGGACCCACAGTATATTACCGAACTGGCAAATACAGACTACGAAAACACCGGAATGTTCATTGGCTGTGATATAGGTGCCACTCATTAGAGCAGACCGGAGTACCTAATGACAACTCCATTTATGGTTCACAATAATAAAGATAAAAAAAAAATGGTTCACAATGGTAGTGCTTAAGTATTGTGGCGTTATTGTTAATTTTTATTATGTCCCCGCATTTTCGAAGATATTGTTATACCCTCAGTCTGTCTGTCCGTCCGTCCGCCTGTCAGTCTGTCACAATATTCTCGTGACTAAAACTCCTCCTACAATTTTGGTTTAAGGGATTTAATTTTGTTGTAGAACTGTTGCGTATAGTCTGAAGATGCTTAATAGGCTTCCAGATTGGTGCAAACAAGTGGCACCAAGATGTTCATTTGTACACATGTGGCACAAATCCCTCCTATACTTTTGGATTAAGGGATTTAATTTTGTTGTAGAATTGTTTCATACAGTCTGCAGATGCACAAGAAGCTTTCTGATTTTTTATATTGGTCTTGGTGCAAACAAGAGGCCCAAAAATTTCGATTTTGACAAAGGCCCAAAGTTATGGACTTTGACACACGTGGCATGTGACGCAAACTCCTCCGATATATTTTTGGATTTAGGGATTAAATCTTTAGGCAGAATTGTTGCATATAGTGTATAGATTTGCAATAAGCTTTCGGAATTTTGATTCCGGTTCCAAATTTGATAAATTTTCTTAAAATGTCAGACTCATATTTGTCTTAAATATAATCTTTTTATTTAAGCAAACGGAATTCTGAAATCTAAAATGCGATTCCAAGTTTGGTAAATCTGCTGAAAGTTCCAAAGACTACTTATTTTTGGAATTCTAGCCTACTTAACAACCATACTAGTAGAACTTGTTTCGATTAGGGCAAACTTGTTTCGATTAGGACGGCTTGCTAAAAATGTTCTGTGTTTGATTGTGTTTCCTTGATTCAGTCGAATGTTATACGGATTTTCCTTAATGGTCCCCTCCTTTGATCGATTCGAACTTTTGTTGTCACTTATATTTAGCAATTGGATTTTAAAAATATTCAGTTCCAAGTTTGGTTAATTTACTGCAAATTTCAAAGACCACTTATTTTTGGAATTATACATAGCAACCATACTTTTTGAATTTGTTTCGATTAGGACAAACATTTTCAGCAACTGGATTTCAGAAATATTCATCTCCAAGTTTGGTTAATTTCATGAAATTTTCAAAGACCCCCTTTTTAAATTCTACCAAGCAACTATACTTAAAAAATGTTCCGATTAGGACAACTTGACATTTTCAGGAATTGTATTTCAAAAATATCAGATTCCAATGTTGGTAAATTTCCTGAGAGTATAAAAGATTACTTTTTTGAAACTTACATAGCAACCTTATTAGAATTTGTTTTGATAAGAACAAATGTGTCCCGTGAAATGCCAGTTTTCTCCACATCCGGGAATTTTATCGGTATGGTTTTGACCTCAGTGTCTAAGGTCAAGGTCACTTGCAGGTAACTGTGGTATGTGACACATCTTTTCACGACTAGAGTCACGCATCTGTTAAATATCTCATGTCTCGTTCAAACAAGGATGCATATCAATATACGAGAAGGGGGACAAAGTGCTCGACTTTTGTTTGTGTCATTGAGTAAAATTAATTCTCTGTTATCTAAATGTCCAATTCCCTGTAATCTGTTATTTGAAGAATCAGTTTGCTGTTACCAAGACCGTGGCAATTCTAATGGATTTCTTGGTATGTGTTAATGAAAAAAATCAGTTCGCTGTTATGTCAAGTTGTAATTGGAACCTCCTTGCCCACTCTTATCGATACATCCTTGGTTCAAAAAGATAAAAGAAAAATTGTGACAGATTAACACAAAAATAGTGCTATGACCCCAGAGGTAAATGTCAAGGTCAGTTGAAGGTCAATATGGAATTCGACACACTTTCTCTCATGATAAACATCTTAAGGATGTAGTAAGGTAAGGTTTTTGAAATTCGTAACAGTCATTCGGATTTTTCGATTTTTTCCATTATTACTGTGTAATATATTTTCCCCATTACATCCAATTTTCTAGTCATCAAAAGCTTCAGTACCTCACTTTAAGATCAGTAAGGAAGATTTCATCAGATTGTAGATTTTTCCCTCAATGTGTAAGTTATCAATAACGTGTTAATGTAGTACTAAGGTAAAAGTCCAAGAAACCCTTTCCCGCCATTTTTAAAATGTGAAATATCGTGAAAACAAGGTCCATAACCTATTTATATTTTGAGCTGACTTTATTCCTTTAGCCATAGTTGCCAAGTCACCCTCATTTGGAGGGTCACGCCCTCTTTTTTAGGGTGTGACCCTCTTTAGTATATGACCCTCAAAATCTCCCTCTTTTGCAAATTATGACCCTTATCACCCTCATTGAGAAAAAAATATAACATTTTTCATGGTTTTGGGGTTAAAATGTTTGAAGTTTGTAAGCTGTTTCTAGTATTTTTGATATATTCTTTGTTGAATGTGCAAAATTAAATGATTTTCTAAATATTGTGCTATTTATTTTTACCTTTTAAAAGACTAAAATTGTTGTAAGTACTTTTTTCTTGGTCTGGAAATGTCGTTGCGCGCTATGACCCTCATTTTCTTTTTTGAAAGAGGGCCATAACCCTCATTTGGTCCATTAGAGGTTGGCAAGTATGCCTTTAGCATTGCTCTTTCCATTTATGGTATCAATTTAAAATCGTTGATTGATTAAATTTCAACTTACTACATGCTTAATTGAGTCTGGGACTGTTATATTTGTCCAGGGATGTAGATAGCAACTTTCAGTTATACAGTTCGTTCAAGAGAAAAATGTTACATGAGGCAAGGACCGTTTGCCTTGCATGAGGTCAAGACGAAGTCTTGTAGTCTATGGAGGCAGACAATGATAGAAAAAACACAAAAGGGATTAAAACAAGGTAATTTGTCCCCCTTAATTGGAGATGGAAGATAATTAACATAAAAATATCTCATATATCTTGATTATCCTGCCGTTCCGAAAGTCAAACAGTTCATCTCCGACACCGACTTTAAATTTATACTTCGAAAAAATTGACAAAGGATACACAAAACAAAAACAAAACAGATATATAAAAGAAATGGCATTAAAACGTCTTAAAAAGGTAATATGTCGACTAAACACAGAAGAGCTGTCTGTTTTACATATCCCTGACACATCAAGAAACATTTTGTACCTTGATATAGCTTTAAAAAAACTGCGGCACTTTTCATTTCATTGTTTTTATTTTACACGTCATGAGATGACGCACTTCAAGTAACTTGTGCCATTTGTCATGCAGGAAAATTTAGAAAATATCATAGCAGTGAAAGTAGTAGATGTTATATGACACTGTATAGAAATGTGTCAATTTTAGGACATAAAATCAGCATGATCATGTAGAAACGGAAGTCAGTGGAAGTATCCAAACATCCTATTTTCGACACACTTCAGTAGTCGACCTAAACTTGCTTTTTCAACCAAAATTATGATTTCTCAATCGACAATTGCTAGGTCGAAAACTGGATAGACGAGGATAAAAGTAGCTCTCATCTTCTCTTTTCCCTAATGTCTGTTCAGTGAATGTGGGTCTCGAGAGATCTTGATAGGGAATAAGAGGGAAGCAGGATTGTCCACTTTAAGCAAGCGGGAAATAGGACATTGGCAAAAAGTGCACATGAAAAAGGATGTTCATTGTGAAGTGAGAATTGCTTAATATTGAGCTTGTGAAACAAGACAAAACAACAGCTTTAAGAGTCTTTGAAAAATATTTTCCAACTCTTGAAACAGGAAAATTAAGAAAAATTAACAGGATATGGAAGAGGACCCCAAATGGTTTTGTTCATTTCCAACATTTTATTTATAAATAAATCAAAGGGATCATGATCAAACAATATTGGTTTTATCACTAAAAGGATGTCCAAAGTAAAAGTAACATGATCACTTCACACCTTCATAAGTATTTCCCTAGTCATAACATGAACAAGATGCACCTACATAAGGATGTCCCAAGTCACAACATGAACAATATACACCTACATTAGGATGTCCCAAGTCATAACATGATCATTTCACACCTTCATAAGGATGTCCAAGTCATACCATGAACAAGATGCACCTACATAAGGATATCCCAAGTCATAACATGAACAGCATACACCTACATAAGAATGTCCCTGATCATAACATCAACAGTATACATCAACACAAGGATGTCCAAAGTCATAACTTGAACATTATACACCAACATAAGGATGTCCCAAATCATACCCCTAAAAGCTTAACATGAACAATACACACCTACATAAGGATGTCCTAAGTCATAACATGAACAATATACACCTACATAAGGATGTCCCAAGTCATAACATGAACAATACACACCTATATAAGGATGTCCCAAGTCATACCCCTACATAAGGATGTCCCGAAGCTGAACATGAAAATTACACATCTACATAAGGATGTCTTAAGTCATAACATGAACAATATACACCTACATAAGGATGTCCAAAGTCATAACTTACACTATACACCTACATAAGGATGTCCTTAGTCATAACATGAACAATATACACCTACATAAGGATGTCCTTAGTCATAACATGAACAATATACACCTACATAAGGATGTCATAACATGAACAGCATACACCTACATAAGGATGTCCCAAGTCATAACATGAACAATATACACCTATGTAAGGATGTCCCAAGTCATAACATGAACAATATACACCTACATAAGGATGTTACAAGTTATAACATAAACAATATATACCTACATAAGGATGTCCAAAGTCATAACATGAACAATGTACACCTACATAAGGATGTCCCCAAGTTATAACATGAACAATATATACCTACATAAGGATGTCCCAAGTCATAACATTAACAATATACACATACATAAGGATGTCCTAAGCCATAACATGAACAACATACACCCACATAAGGATGTCCCAAGTCATAACATGAACAATATACACCTACATAAGGATGAACCTAGTCATAACATGAACAGCATACACCTACATAAGGATGTCCCAAGTTATAAAGTGAACAGCATACACCCACATAAGGATGTCCCAAGTCATAACATGAACAATATACATCAACACCTGGATGTCCCAAGTCAAAACATGAACAATATACACCTACATAAGGATTCCCAAGTCATAACATGAACAATACACACTTGCATAAGGCTGTAACAAGTTATGACATGAACAGTTTAAATCCACATCAGGATGTAATTATTGTCCCAAGTCATTATATGAACAATATACACCCACATAAGGATGTTACAAGTCATAACATGAACAATATACACCTACATAAGGATGTTACAAGTTATAACATGAACAATATACACCTACATAAGGATGTCCCAAGTCATAACATGAACAATATCAACTACTTAAGGATGTCCAAAGTCATAACATGAACAGCATACACCTTAATAAGGATGCCCCTTGTCACTACATGAATAATATACACCTACATAAGGATGTCCCCAAGTCATAATATGAACAATATACACCTACATAAGGATGTCCTAAGTCATAACATTAACTACAGACACCAACATAGATATGTTCTAAGTGAGGAAATCTTCATATGCTTGTTTTAGGCATTCTTAATTATTAAGAATTAAAATTTTGGACTTTTTGTGATTTCCTATATACAGTAGAACTTTGATGGCTCAAACTGCAATAACTGGAACACCATGGATGTCTGGCAACCCATTGTCTGGTCCCTTTGTTCAAGTATAAACATAGTTTGACCTCGATAACTCAAACACCCGTCTAGCTCGAACTGTTTTCATTGGTCCCTTGGGTGTTTGAACCATTGAAGTTCGACTGTATTTTTGTATAAAAACATCACTGTCATTTAGCAGAGCTATTTGTTCGCTAGATTATTCAGTTGAATAACTGTAAAGATGTTGTTTGATTTCAGGAATTAGAAGACATTAGTAAAGACCCCCCAGAAGGTATTTCAGCAGGTCCAACTGGTGATGACTGTAAGTGCTCTTCATACATATCGTTAAGATACAGCCGTGAATTTCAGAGTCAGATTGGGGAGGGCATAGAGGGCATACACCACCCCACCCACCACTTTTGATGACCATTGACAGTCACAAAATTATTGTGTCACCTGCTGTTGTAAGCAGAGTCGACACATAGGGATTACTATCCATTGTCTTACGTTGTTGTTGTTGTCCTGCGTCGTCTGTCGGTTTTTGAATCCGCAACTCCTTCAAAACTACTTGTCCGATTCCAACCAAACTTTCAGGATATGTTGTTCAATTTGTTTAGTTTTGCACCTGATACTCGGAATTTTGATTTTACAGATTTTAGAGGTTCACTGAGCCAAAATTGCTCATTTGTGAGTCTGTCGGTTTTGAATCTGCAACTCCTTCAAAACTGTTAGTCCAGTTCCAACCAGACTTTCAGGATATGTTGTTCACCTGGTGTAGATGTAAACCTGATACTTAGAATTTTGATTTCACAGATTTTAGAGGCTCACGGAGCCAAAATTGCTCATTTGTGAGTCCGTCAGTTTTTGAATTTCCAACTCCTTGAAACTGCAAGTCCAATTCCAACCAAACTACCAGGATATTTTTTCACCTGGTGTAGATGTGCACCTGGTACTTAGAATTTTTATTTTACATGTTTTAGAGGTTCATGGAGCCAAAGTTGCTCATTTGTTATTCTGGTTAATTAGTCCTCAACTCAATCATAGCTGTATAAGTCAGATTCCAACCAAACTTGCAGGATATGTTGTTCACCTGATGTTGTTGTGCATCTGATATGTAATATTTTGATTTAAAAGATTTTTGAGGTTCACTGAGCCAAAATAGCTCATTTTCTGAATTCTGAATTAAACTACTTGTATACCTGCAAACACATCTTTATGAATTTTACATGAAAATGAAATGCTTAGAGGTTTTTAGTCAAAAAATTTTTAAACCTAGCTACGCTCACCAGCTTCTGTACCGTTTTAGGATAAGTTTTTTTTTGCTTAACTTTTTGAGACTGGGCCCAGGTCCCTTTAAATTGGGAATTTTTCTGTATTTGGGAAAATACAAAAATGCATTATCTGAGGTGTTCTTTGCATTTCTACTATGCTGCAACCAAACATTGTATTAAAAGGGTTATCATTTGTTTTTACTAACTTCAGTGCTAGACTGGGAAAATGTGTCATGTTTTTGGAAAAACACAAGTATATTTTCCATTGGGACTGGGTACTATAAAGGGACCCAAAATTGATTGAAAAAATCATTGAGGATTTACATCCCCCTTCCTTAAATTCTAGATCTGCCCATGAGATATGTAAACTGATCTTTATATTGAAAATGTGACTGAGTCTTACACATCCATAACGTCTTTCACAATGACCTTCATCAATATACTAATATTATACATTGCATGTGTAGATACTATACATTGCACAGTCTGAAAGTGAACAAGTATGGCATGTATGGTGTATACATGGCGAATTAAATTTATATTGGACCAGAGCTTAGCTCAAGTCCCATTATCCATGTACTGACCATGTACAGTCAAACTTGTCTGATGTGACTTTTCAAAGAACCTCAAAATAGGTCACATAAGAGGGGATCTTTAAATACAGGTTCAATTTACAAAGAAAGCACTTATTAAAATTAGGGTCATATAAGACAAGTTTTTGCTTAATAGAGGTGTTGGCTAAGGCTGGTTGACTGTACATTGTATATACAAAATGGGGTCACAAAATTCAGTGATATTTGAGACATATATCACAGCCCAAAGATTTGTAGAATAACAAATTCATAGAGCAAGGTATTCATGACATCACAAAATGCTTTTACTACTAAGGCCAAGACAAGTTGAATCTATGTTTAGCATCAACTCGCACATTGGAAATGTTTGATTTTATCACAAAACAAAAAAAGGGCTCTTTTTCGTTTCTTGCAATATAACCCGGAAATATGTTTGGTTTTTATGTCATTGTTTTTTATTTTTGTTGGTACCAAAACAACCATGGAAACTTAGCTTTTAAGTGAAAGCACCGATTCAAAATTTTAAAATACTGGCATGAACTGAAATGGGGAAAATGAGCACTATTGAAAAAAATAATCTTTACTAGATTAAGCAATGGTAGTAGAATACCGAAGGGACAAAGAAGTGGTATTTTCAAAAATCAAAGTCCAAAGACATTGCCAAAACGAGAACACAAAAAACAATGACTTTAGACAGCTACAAAGCACAGAAATAAAAACATTAAAAACCAAGGCACTCACAGTGTGAAATCCCATGAAACTGAGAGTGACATCAGGTGTTCCAGAAGGGTAATCATGTCCTGCTCTATTAACAGCACCCATCACACGGTCAGTGAGGTATATAATATGTTTTTGAAAGATCTGTTAGGTAGCTGATTGGTTATTGTCATTTTCTAACCCTGAGACAAACCAATTAAAACAATTGTACATGTTACTTCTCTAACCCTCAAACAGTACCAATGCTAAATTTTGAAAAGATTTTGTAATCATTTTAGTATTCAAAGGACAAGGCTAGCTCAAACTGTTTTCATCAGTCCCTTGGGCGTTAGAGCGATCAAAGTTGGACTGTATTTATTATAGCTGAAATACTGCTGCTGAAAGTGGCATTAGACTGTAATCACTTATTAAATCTGATGTTTTATTGTCATGATACAGGTGAGGTAATCTTAAATTATCAAATTTATAATTTTTTAATCAAAATATATTTTTTGAATTTTAATTTAATTTTTTTTTAATTTTGTAGTATTCAAGTGGGAAGCAATGTTACAAGGCCCGGTAAGTGTTCAAGAGTTACAAAGCAATCTAAAATATTGTTGGTGAAATACAAATTCTAAAACAATTGACAACATGAAAAAGTGATTAGAGTTGTTGTATAAAATGAAATGAAATCTTATTGCCAATATAGGTAAATAGTAAAGACATGGGGTAAATATCAGTAATACGCTGACATCAAAATCAAAAGGAATTAAAAAAAAAAATAAAGTTTTGAACAAACCATACAGAAAAAAATTCACAAAAAGTTTAAAAGTTTTTTGTCTCGCCGGGGATGAAAAGAGCGGAAAGCGAGACATATGGGTACAAAGTATGACGACGATGGCGGCGGCGTAAACTTTCATGTTTAGATTTTGTGGTTAGGTCATTTTCTCAGTAACTATAAGTGGTAGGTCAATGATATTTGGTATATATGTTGATCTTGAGTAGTACATGGCAGTTTGCTATATTGCTTTTATCTGTGACCTCAATTTCACTGTCCAATGAACATGTTAAGTTTTTGTGATAAGTTTAGTTTCTCAGTAACTATTAGTGGTAGGATATGTAGGTTGGTCTTAGGTAGTACAGGACGGTCTGTCATATGGCTTTTGTCCTTGACCTCAATTTCACCATAATCTATAAGTGGTAGGTCAATGATATTTGGTATGATGGCTCATCTTGGGTAGTACATGACAGTCTGCCAAATGACTTATTTCTGTGACCTCAATTTCATGGTTGAGTGAATGTTAAGTTTCCCATTATCCTACAGTTTTGATGCTAGGAAGTTTTGACCTCAATTTCACAGTCTAGTGAGCATGTTAATTTTTTGTGATTAGGTCATTTTCTCAGTAACTATATGTGGTAGGTCAATGATATTTGGTATATATGTTGATCTTGAGTAGTACATGGCAGTTTGCTATATTGCTTTTATCTGTGACCTCAATTTCATGGTCCAATGAACATGTTAAGTTTTTGTGATAAGTTTAGTTTCTCAGTAACTATTAGTGGTAGGATATGTAGGTTGGTCTTAGGTAGTACAGGACGGACTGTCATATGGCTTTTGTCCTTGACCTCAATTTCACAGTCTAGTGAGCATGTTAAGTTTTTGTGATTAGGTCATTTTCTCAGTAACTATATGTGGTAGGTCAATGATATTTGGTATATAGGTTGGTCTTGGGTAGTATGTTACAGTCTGCTATATGACTTTTGTCTGTGACCCTAATTTCATGGTCAAATGAACATGTTAAGTTTTTGCAATGAATTTAATTTCTCAGTAAGTATTAGTGGTAGGTTAATGATATTTAGTATATAGATTGGTCTTAGGTAGTACATGACGGTCTGTCATATGGTTTTCGTCCATGGCCTAAATTTCATGGTCTAGTGATCATGTAAAGATTTTCTGATTACATCAGTTTCTTGGTAACTATTTATGGTACATCAATGATATTTGGTATGTGGGTTGGTCTGATGAAGTACATGACGTTCTGTTATATGGTTTTGTGTGTGACCTCAATTTCAAAGTCCAGTGAGCATGTTAAATTTTCCAGCATCTATTTATGGTAGGTCAATGATATTTGGTATGTAGGTTGGTCTTGGGTAGTACATGACAGTCTGCAGTATGTCTTATATCTGTGACCTCAATCTCACTGTCCAGTGATCATGTTAAGTTTTTGTGATAAGTGTAGTTTCTCAGTAACTATTAGTGGTAGGATATGTAGGTTGGTCTTAGGTAGCACAGGACGGTCTGTCATATGGCTTTTGTCCTTGACCTCAATTTCACCATAATCTATAAGTGGTAGGTCAATGATATTTGGTATGATGGTTCGTCTTGGGTAGTACATGACAGTCTGCCATATGACTCATTTCTGTGACCTCAATTTCATGGTTGAGTGAATGTGTTAAGTTTCCCATTATCCTACAGTTTTGATGCTAGGAAGTTTTTAGTTCGCCTCAACGAAGTTTAGGGGGACTATTGGAGTACCCCCAGCATCCGCGTCTGTGTCCGCATTTGCATTTGGGTATATATCTTAGTAACTATGCAGTGTAGGTTCATCAAACTTTGCATGCAGGTGCGTCTTGGGCTAACTCACAGCCTCCAAGAAAATTAGGTCTCTCTGACCTATATTTTCNTGTTAAGTTTCCCATTATCCTACAGTTTTGATGCTAGGAAGTTTTTAGTTCGCCTCAACGAAGTTTAGGGGGACTATTGGAGTACCCCCGGCGTCCGCGTCCGTGTCCGCGTTTGCATTTGGGTATATATCTTAGTAAATATGCAGTGTAGGTTCTTCAAACTTTGCATGCAGGTGCATCTTGGGCTAACTCACAGCCTCCAAGAAAATTAGGTCTCTCTGACCTATATTTTCTGCTTGAGTGGCTTGCATTCAAATTTACATTTCAGTTCATATCTCAGCTACTAT
>MJUU01019187.1:65178-77686 GCA_002080025.1 Modiolus philippinarum
ATATTTAAAATGGCTGTCAAAAAGGCGGGAAAATTCAACATTGTCCGATTTCAAAGAAATTTGATTTCCAAATAGATATTGATGTTGCGACTTCAAAACCGATGTTGAAAATTGTTTGTTGACTGCCATTTACAAAATGACGTCTCGACTTCAAAACTGGTGTCGAAAGTGGTCCCTAGCAAGAACGTTTTTTATCAAAAAAGCCCAACAAAGAAATATAACAAAACATGATCAGACTTTAAAAACAGTTCAAGATATTGGAGGTGTTCGACCTACGAAAGTTTGAGAAACAGAAGATCAACTGTATAACTTACATTGTTACCTTGATTGTGGCAACTGAAAGCCAGGTGAGCGATACAGGCTCCTGGGAGCCTCTGGTTATTTTCCCTAGTTTGTGTCCAGCTAATTACTTGGTCAATCTCATAAATTGCGTCCATCTAATTATTGTGTCAAGCTCTTTCCTATGTCCATACCCACTTTAAATTACACTTTTTCAAATTTCAGTGGACGACATGCTGCGGTCGTATCATGCTGCGTTTGGCGTAACCCTTTATCTTATTTTGCCTGAAATTCAGTGTTACCTTAGATCATTTTCCGGAGAAGTCACAAATGGTCTGTGTTGTTACTAAGACTAAACTCTAAGGTCCAGCGGTCTGTGGTGTTTCTTAAACTAAAATCTGAGGTCCAATGTCTTACACCAGTCAATGCTAGACTCAAAGTCTTAACATTGTTCATTTCATCTTTCAATGTTAAATATGAATTAATGGATTTTCAATAATACAAAGTCATGGTTACTAGTGCAACAGACATAAAGGAGTTGATGAAGTATGGGTTAACCTTAACAGACTTAACTTTCATCTGTTAAATAAAAGTTCCTAGCGCTTTCACGGAGAAGTTATGAGATGTAAAGTAGCTATTAGGCTAAGTCCATTTACTCCTCATAGGAACTACCATTAATTTAATGCGTTTTCATTTCCCTGTCTTTGTAGCTGTCGTATTTTGAGTTTTTGCTACGTCTCTGGATCTGATTTTTATAGTAACAACGTCATTTCTTCCTCCGGTATTCTTCTGTCGTGGTTTCTAACCTTAACCCCTACAACTTATGCCGTCACTTACAATTAAAGACCTATCGATAGATATTTTCATCAATTCCTTTATTAACTATCACATTCTGTGTTGATACCTTAATCCGATTTATCGTCGTTCAATGCTCAGATTCTTAAGAATCTCATATCGTTACTGTAATTCTGAGGTACACTAGAATATGCCTCATCAGATCTGTCATCAGTTGAATTCTTCAAAACCTCTAGAATCTCCCTCTCCTGATCTGTCATCAATGGATTTCGTAGATACTCTAGAATCTTCCTCATCAGATCTTTCGTCACTGGAATTCTGAGGCGCTGTAGAATCTCCTCCATCAGAACTGTCACCAGTGGAATTCGGAGACACTCTAGAATCTCCCTCATCTGATTTGTCATCAGTGGAATTTGGAGATACTCTGGAATCTCCCTCATCTGATCTGTCATCAGTGGAAATCCAAGATACTCTAGAATTTTCCCGGGACAGATCTTTTCATCAGATCAGTGGTATTTTGAGATTTTCTAGAATCTTTATCGTCAGGTCTGTCATCAGTGGAATTCTGAGATCTCTCGTCAGATCTTTCATCAGCAGAATTATCGGATTCTTCAAAACCTCTTTCATCAGATCTCTCATCAGTGGAATTTGGAGATACTCAAGAATCTCCCCATCTGGGTTTTCATCAGTGGAATTCTGAGATACTCTAGAATTTTCCCGTAGTCAGATCTGTCATCAGTGGAATTCTGAGATACTCTATAAAATCTCCCTCGCCAGATCTATCATCAGTGGAATTCTGAGATACTGTAGAATTCTCCTTCATCAGAACTGTCATCAGTGGAAGTTTGAGATACTCTAGAATTCCCTTCGTCAGCTCTGTCATCAGTGGAATTCTGAACAGAACAGAACAGAATTTTATTTGGTTTAAAATCCAATATACATGGGATTGATACCAATACAGTACAAAACATCACAAACATGAAATAAATAAAAGTTATTATTACATAAAACATAATAGCCCTGTAAATGCCCAACACTATTTATAGAGAGAACTTCTTAAATATGCCAGTTAAAACATTTCATACAGAATAATACATCACAGTGTATAATGTAATGGTGAATAAGGTGGTACCAAGGTGGAATTCTGAGATACTCTAGAATTCACCTCGTCATATCTGTCTTCAGTCGAATTCTGAGTTACTCTAGAATTCTTTCTCATCAGATCTGTCATCAGATGAATTCTCAGATACTAAATAGAATTCTCCCTCGTCTGACTTGTCATCAGTGGAATTTTGATATACTCTAGAATTCCCCTCGTCAGATCTACCATCAGTTGAATTCTGAGATATTCTAGAATTCTCCCTCGTCAGATCTGTCATCAGTAGAATTCTCAGATTCTTCAAAACCTCTTTCAGCAGATCTATCATCATTGGATTTTTAGGATTCTTCGGGATCTCTTATCCATTGAGTTATTAAATTCTTCAAACCTTTTTAAAACATATCTGTCATTAGTGGAATACGTTAGATTCTTCAGAATCTATCACCGGGGGGGGGGGGGGATTTCTTTATGAGATTCTCTAGAATCTCTCTCGTCAGATCTGTTTTCAGTGGTGTTCTGATACTCTCTGGAATCTCCCCATCAGATCTTTCATGAGTGGAATTCTGACATTCTCAGGAATCTCCCTCGTCACATCTGTCATCAACTGAATTCTCAGATTCTGTAGTTTCTCCTTCATTAAATTCTGTTATTAGTGTAAGATTTTGAATAGCCTCTTTCATCAGATCTATCATCAGTGGCATTATAAGATTCTTTGGAATCTCCATTATATCTGTCATCCATGGAATTCTCAGATACTGCAGACCTCCTTTTATTAGACACGTCATTTATGGAATGAGCTAGATTCTTTCAATTTTCTTCAAATTAGTCAGATTTTCAAGAGTCACCTTAATCAGATCTGTCATCAGTGGAATGCTCAGATTCTCAAGAGTCTCCTTCATCAGATCTGCCATCAATGGAATGCCCAGATTCTTCAGAATCATCTTCATCAGATCTGCCATCAGTGGAATGCCCAGATTCTTCAGAATCACCTTCATCAGATCTGTCATCAGTGGAATGTCCAGATTCTTCAGAAATACCTTCATCAGATCTGCCATCAGTGGAATGCCCAGATTCTCAAGAGTCACCTTCATCAGATCTGTCATTAGTGGAATGCCCAGTTACTTCAGAATCACCTTCATCAGATTTGTCATTAGTGGAATGTTCAGATTCTTCAGAATCACCTTCTTCAGATCTGTTATCAATGAAATGCTAAAGTTTCTTCACAGATGTATCATCATTGGAACCATAAGATTCCTCAGAATCTCTTTCACCAGATCTGGCATCAGTGGAATTCTCAGATTCTTCAAAACTCTTGCCATCGGAAATACAACATTCTTCAGAATATCCCTCATCAGATCTGTCATCAGAGGAATTCTAAGATTTTCTAGAGTCTCCATCATCAGATCTGTTGTCAGTAAAATTATCAGATTCCTCAAACGCTCTTTCATTAGATCTATTATTATTGGAATTATAAGATTCCTCGGAATCTCTTTCATCAGATCTATCATCCATGGAATTATTGAATTATTCAAACCTCTAAATTTTAATCATATTTGTCACTAGTGGAATGCACAATATTCTTCAGAAACTATCATCAGGGGAATTATGAGATTCTTAAGAATCTCCCTCATCAGATTTGTCATCAGTGAAAATTCCCTAGAATCTTTATCAGATTTGTCTGATCAGTGGATTTCTCATATACTCTAGAATCTACCTCAACTTATCTCTGATCAGGGTAATTATGAGATTACCAAGAATCTCTCTTGTCAGATCTGTCACCAGTGGAATTCTCAGAGTCTTCAATTTTTATGCCCCCATGAATCGAAGATTCGGGGGGCATATAGTTTTTTGTCTGTCTCTCTGTTTGTTTGTTTGTTTGTTTGTCCACAAAAAACTTTAACATTGGGTATATCGTTTGAATGGTAAGTGATAAGGCTCTCATATTTTGCATGTGTATTCCTTGTGGCAAGACCTTTCAAACGATACCAATTTTTTGGACCTCGTGACCTTGACCTTGATATGTGATGGCCTTTAAAAAAAAGTATAAACTTTAACATTGAATGGTAAGTGGTATGGCTTTCATATTTTGTATGTGCATTCCTTGTGGCAAGACCTTTCAGTTGGTACCAGAATAGTTGACCTTGTGACCTTGACCTTGACCTGTGAACAACTGCATAAAAACTTTAACATTGAGCATATCTTTTGAATGGTAAGTGTTAGGTATGAAAAAAAAGGAAATGGGGTAAATGTCAAGGAGACAACATTCCATATCCAGGTTAAAACGACCCAAAACAAAGCATCTAGGGGTCACCGTACGGTCTTCAACACAGTGAGGAACCTCACACCATATAGCAAGCCCTAAATGGCCCCAAAAGGGTAAAAAAGTGGATAAATCAATGGAAACAAACCACATCCAATAACCCAAATATCAAGAAACTAAAATTTTATAAGAAGACACGGACAAGTCAGTCACCAACATAGCGCTTTCATAGTTTGCATATGTATTCCTTGTGAAGAGACCTTTCAGTTAGTACCAGAATATTTGACCTCATGACCTTGACCTTGGCATGTGTCTGTCCGGTAAAGTTTCCCAGAAAAATGAAATTATATTGTTTTATTTTATATATATAGAAAATAAACTCATTCATGATGAAATGTTTCTTGATTTTTTTTTGTAAAAAAAAAGATTTTTTAAATCATTCAGCATATTTTCTTCATTTATTCACTTTTGTTTTACAGGTATTTTTATATGTATTATATATATCAATGATGAAGGTTGTTACTAAAATATCTATTATTTCATTTCTTTTCTTCTGTGTTTTCCTCCACTTTTGGGGAACCAGTATTGATGATCCCTGGTGTAATCAAAGTACTGATAACACTGATAGACAGAACACAATGAGTTGACTATAAATGTTCCTAAAAAAGGGGGGGGGTGGTGAAAATTGTTTCTTAATAATGCTTGGATAATGATTGGAGGGGTTCATTTGGGTGACTTCTGTGTTTGCATCAATCATCATTTTATGTAATTAAACTTTTCAGTTGATACCAGAATTTATTTCCACAAATTATTTTGTCAAAACACATCTTGTTTTCATCAGATTTATCATCAATGGAATGCTCAGATTCTCTAGATTCTCCTTCATCAAATTAAGTTATCAGTGGAATGGTCAGAATAGCCTCTTTCATCAGATTTATTACCAGAGGCATTATAAGATTCTTCAGAATCTCCTTCATCATATCGGTCATCCATGGAATTCTTATATCCTTCAGACTTCTTTTAATCAGACATGCGCTAAAATTTTCTTCAAATTAGTCATTAGTGTAATACTCAGATTCTTCAGAATCTACTTCATCACATCTTCATCACATCTATCATCACTGAAATGCTCAGATTCATCTTAGTTTTGCTTCTCAGCGATTTTGTGTTGTACAGATTTGTCGTTGTATCTGCCTGTATACTACGTTTAAATGCTGCATTACAAACCTTAACCTTAGTACTGATTGAAGGTTAGAGAATTAAGTCATATGAACCGTGAGTTTGAAATGTTCAACACTCACTTGAAATGATAACAGCACGCACCTACAATGATCGAAAATAACTATCACTAGCCAAAATTTACAAATGAACTGCTTTACAAAAACATATGAAAGACAATGGGAACTTGGGATAGCCGGACTTGGTACAGTAACCTCTAACCACCATATTTCAGCTGGCTCGATGACGAGTCGACACTCGCAGAAGAAAATGCTTTCCGCCTAGGCACCTGATGATAACCCTGTTTTTGTCTCGCCCGCGACGAAAGGCGCGGAAAGCGAGACATATACGTACAAAGTATGACGGCGACGGCGTAAACTTTAATGTTAAGTTTTTGCGATTAAGTCAGATTCTCAGTAACTACAAGTGGTAAGTCAATGATATTTGGTATATGGGTTGGTCTTGGGTAATACATGACAATCTGTCATATGGTTTTTGTCCGTGACCTCAATTTCACGGTCTAGTGAGCATGTTAAGTTTTTCTGATTAGGTCAGTTTCTCAGTAACTGTAAGTGGAAGGTCAATGATATTTGGTATATGGGTTGTTCTTGGGTAGTACATGGCTGCCTGTCGTATGGCTCTTGTCCTTGACCTCAATTTTTACGGTCTAGTGAGCAAGTTAACTTTTTCTGATTAGGTCAGTTTCTTAGTACCTATAAGTGGTAGGTCAATTATATATTGGTACGGGTTGGTCTTGGGTAGTACATGGCTGTCTGTCATATGGCTTTTGCCCTTGACCTCAATTTCACAGTCTGGTGAGCATGTTAAGTTTTTTTTTTCTGATGAGATCAGTTTCTCACTAACTTTTTATTGTAGGCTAATGATATTTGGTATGTTGGTTCGTCTCATGTAGTAAACAATAGTTTGCTATATTTTCTGCCTGTTACCTCAATTTCATGGTCTAGTGAATATGTTAAGTTTTTCAGTATATATCAGTGGTAGGTCAATGATATTTGGTATGTGGGTTGATCTTTTGTAGTATATGACAGTCTGCCAATATTACTTCTGTCTGTGACCTCAATTTCATGGTCTAGTGAGCATGTTAAGTTTTTCAGTATCTATTAATGGTAGGTCACTGATGTGTTGAAAATAGGTTGGTCTTGTGTAGTACATGAATGCCTGTTATATGGGCTACTGGCGTCTACTGCCTGTTATATGGCTTTTGATCTTATGTTTACATAATGTTGAACATTTTGGGCTTCTCAGTACCTATAAGTGATGGGTTTGCAGTTTAGTGAATATGTTAAGTTTTTGTGATGAGGTCAGTTTGATTTTTCACATCAATTTTAGCGGTCAAGCAGGGACGGGCGAGACACCACTTGTTTTTTGTTTTTTTTTTGTGAGTTTTCACTGCTAGTGCTTTCGTTTTTAGCTCACCTGGCCAAAAGTCATGTGAGCTTTTGCCATCACTCGTCGTTAGTCGTCCGTACGTTAACTTTCATCCAAAGATCTTCTCCTCTAAAACTACTGGGTCAATACTAACCAAACTTTGCCTGAATTATCACCAGGGTATGCACTTTCAATTTTTTGATTTTTATATTCTTAGACCAAACAACATTACCGCTATTACAAGAAATAGAACATGGCGTACATTGCGTTTTTTGGTTTTTTTTTTTAATTTTTTAAAATTTTTTTATTTTATTTATTTTATTTTATTTTATTTTTTTTGTTTTTTTTGCAAATTACTCAAAAACCGTATGAGATATCAAAAAATGTGATATGGGGTAAAATGATCAGCATAATGAGATACCAATCCTGCAGTTTTGGAGAAAGTCCGATAACGTCTTGGAGTTATTGCCCTTTTCCGTAAAACTTCGGGGTTTTTGTTACTTTTCGTCTTATATATTGAAAATGTCGATAGACTATAGAGGTGTAGTTTAAATTACAAAATGGTCAACATAGTAAGGTCTACATGTCCTGCAATTTTGAAGAAAATCTTATGATCCATATTGGAGTTAATTCCCTTTTTCTTTGAATTTTCACGACTTTAAGACGTCGAAAACTATTTGACAAAGAGGTGAGGGTCGCCAGCGACCATAGAGCTATGTAAGAGGTGGTATTTGATGAAAAGGATTTTCCTAACTAAACAAACAATTTAAGTATGGTTGCTAGGTAGAATTCCAAAAAATAAGTGGTCTTTGAGACTTTCAGGAAATTTACCAAATTTGGAATCAAATATTTTTGAAACCCAATTTATGAAAATATTCGTCCTTAACTACACAAACATTTTAAAATGGTTTGCTAGGTAGAATTCCAAAATAAGTGGTCTTTTAGACTTTCAGGAAATTTACCAAAATTGGAACCGCCTTTCAGAATCCTACGTTTTCAGAATTTTGTTTTTTACCAAACACTTGTCAGAATGTAAGATAATATGCAAAAATTAAAAAAAAATATATGTGTCTTTGACATTTTCAGGAAATTTACCAAAGTTGGAACCGGAACCAAAATTCCAAAAGCTTATTGCAAATCTATAGACTATATGCAACAATTCTGCATAAAGATTTGATCCCTAAATCCAAATATGTAGGAGAAGTTTGCGTCACATGCCACATGTGTCTAATCCACATCTTTGGGTCTTTGTTAAAATTGACATCACACCAAGACCAATATCAAAAATCCGAAAGCTCATTGTGCATCTACAGACTATATGCAACAATTCTATAACAAACTTAATCCCTAAATCCATAAATGATAAATGTAGGAGGAGTTTGTGTCACATGCCACATGTGTAAAAATTGACATCATGGGCCTCTTGTTTGCACCAAGACCAATATCGAAAATCCGAAAGCTTATTGCGCATCTGCAGACTATATGCAACAATTCTACAACAAAATTAAATCCCTAAATCCAAAAATGTAGGAGAACTTTGAATCACAAGAAAAGTGTGACAGACGGACGGACAGACGGAGGGTATTACATTATCCCCGAACTTTCTTCGAAAGTGCGGGGATAATAAATTTGACAATGGTACATACAAACTGAGATGATTACAAATGTGGACAAAGATGTAAATTTCACTGAAAATTGCATCACAATTTTCAAATCGGGCCATGTTGAGCCAAAAATTTCAGCAATACTGGTGCAGAAATTACCATTGAAATTAAATTCATTGCAAAGAACATGATTTGCTCCGAAAGCTTCCATTTTGCCTGAAAGCAAATGGCAAACTACAGTGTTCATCACAAACTTGACACAAAATAAATTATCTATTAATTTTATCACCAAGTCCAACTCTAAATATAAATATAAAAAAAGTTGACAATTTCAATGTTAGGACCTTAAAATAGCAGGGAATCCCATAAATGATATAATCATCTTGGAAAAGCCCACTCGCAAAAATTACGAAACTGTGTCTTGCTACCTAAACAGAACAATATCTTAACCTGGTACCCTGGGAAAATATTTCCCTTTACGCAAGCTTTACTTCAAATATATTCGAACCGGAAGCCGCTTACGGTAAAGAGACTATAAGAATCCAACACCGGTGATAGTGCAACACCGTTGACATTGCAAGATCAAGAAATCTCAGACACCCAAGGGTAAGATTTCAATATTTCTCTACCGAGGCTTCGCCGGGGTAGAGAACACTTGAAATCTTACCCGAGGGTGTCTGAGATTTCTAAATCTTGCAATGTCAACGGTGTTCGATTATTTTTCTCTTTTTTGTTCCTTAAAACGTCTTACGGCGCCGCAATGTTGTCCTCACCATCTACCATTACTTAGCGACTCACAATGACGTCATAGTATGCACGAGGCTGTCTCACATGGGGTGGTGTGAGACAATATGAATCTAACACGGGTGGGTGTGCGAGACAAGGAAATCTCACACACCCAAGGGCAAGATTAAGGTTGTCTCTGACGAGGCTTTGCCGAGTCAGAGACTACCTAATCTTGCCCGAGGGTGTGTGAGATTCACCTTGTCTCGCACACATACCCGTGTTTGATTTGTTTTCTCACCCTGCCAACACGAACGGGCAGTTGCTCATTTTGACATTGGACATCATGTTTTGTACTGCTAAGCATATACGCTGGATTTCTGTTGACACTAAATAATTCAAAACATAATACATTACACAATTATTTACTTGGCTTACTGTGGCTTTTTATTTGTGTCTACTTATACACTGAAATCGTTTATCTGAAATTTGACCTTCCCCACTTTTGTTTACTTACGGTAGTTATGTCCCCTTTTATGACGTCATAAGATTCAAGCGGGATTTTTGAATTTTGAGTATAACGTTATTTTTTTAATTATCTGGTACATATAATAGGTGTCAAGAGTTAAAGACACAGTTTTATAAGTCGACGTTGTTTGAAAATGTGCTTATCTAAAAAGGAAAAACATAAAGACAAGTGCATTATGAATGTCAAGCAGATACAAAAATCGCGGGAAAAAGATCGTGTAAGTGTTCTCACCCAGGCGGTTGGGTGAGACGGAAAATGGGTGGGTGAGACGGAAAAATCTCACCCAGGCATTGGATACATAGAAAGCACTACAGGTAGGGTGAGAAAGAAAAATCTCCCACCGCTAAAAATAGGCACTGACCTGTCTCAAAAGTGAGAATATTGAGTCAGGATCCCAGACTAAACAATATCTTAACCAGTCATGACGTCATAAACAACAGTTTAAAATTAAGGAAAAACATGTAACGTGAAAGGGCACAAAGAATATCAAACAAGGAAAACACTTGAAAATACAAGTTAACAAAACTGCCTCCCTTTTTCTGAAAGATTTCGTCCTCGAAATTCTACTATATCAACTCAGGTTCATATTATAAAACATCATTCGACTATCTGTAAACCGTAATCCTGTTTTAGAAAGTCGTTTATTGACACACTTATTCTCCGCCTCTATTCCACCATCACCCATCATTAGGAATTTCCAAAGCTTCCGTGAACATCGAATTGCCATTAATTCCATTACCTCAGTTAATTACTCGCTGCAAAAGACTTGGTTAACATGTCATTTTCAAACATACTTTGTGCGCTGCGCTTTGTAGGATTCACTGTTTCTTATAGGTTTTTAGTTTTGTCCTTCGGATAGAACTAGTACTTCCTGGTTCAGACTGAGCTTGTTTATATTGTCTTTCATGACATAGTCTGCATACATGTCCAAATATCGGTCATTTATGGAAAATGATATTTTTGGAATAAGAACAATAACTCTTCATCTCATGACGTCATAAACACGGGAAAACATAAGTTTACAGCACTTTCAAAGATCTTCTCTGATACTACAAAGCAAATTGGAACCGAAATTAGTTTCAATAGTCCTTAGGTGGGATCCTTCAAAGTTTGGGATTTTTATGTTCGTACCCCATCGTTGATGGCCTCCAGTGTGGAACATAGTTTAACATAAGGAGATGCATTCAAATGTCTTCTCTTCTAAATCTAACAAACCAATAGGGTCTGCAAGTCTCGTCATGTGATTCACGAGAATCCATGATAAACAGGCAATTCGAAAACGTTTCCCGCCAAACTATGACGTCTGAGGATTATGACGTTGAAATTTTTGTTTGAAACGTCAAATATCTTTGTTTAAAATGTAACTTCCGGGTACAATTTTTGATCCCAGAAGTTCCAAAATTGTACGAGACTTACAGGCCCTATTAAAACCACACTTGGTTACTAAGTTCGAACCTCATCCAAGATGGCCGCCTGGGAACATAGTTAACATCGGACCCTGTTGGAAATGCCTTCAAATATCTTTTTCTCTGAAACTACCAATATCCGAGCCGTGGTATCAGGATTTACCGGACCACTATTCAACACGTCACGTGTAGAAAACATCACGTCACAAAGCCTACAACGTCATTAAACTGGTCACATGGAGCATTACTTGTGTAATTATTAAGTCCTATCGGAAACATGCTCGACATTTTGGATGATTGTAACTAAACTAGTCTGTAAAGTCACTTGAAATTATGCCATGCAGTTATGTCACTTTCGAATCCTAGATCATCTTCAGTTTTGCATATAAGCTTAGTAAGTGCCAAAGGAAATACATCGAAAGGTTATTAGCTCTGAAATAAAACAAATTGGCGAAAAGGACAAAGAAATTTTCATAATTGTGAAATAGAAAAAAAAAAGGGAAACGGGGAATGTGTCAAAGAGACAACGACCCAAAGGGAGTAATAACAACTCAAAGCCACCATAAGATCTTCAATGAACGGTGAGAAAACCCCACACCCAACGGTAGGTCGGAGTAGGCCCCAGAATAAAGAGTAATCAAGTTCAGCGAAATAAACATCATCCTAGACTCCTATAGACATAAAGTAAACTAACTAGAAAACAGACAAGACACACAAAGGCTTAAGGGCATACGATACAGTTACAGGGGAGATAATAACGTTGTTATGCGGAAGGGTAACGTTTTCCCGATTTTCGTGACGTCGCTCAAAACATGGCCGTGAATTCGCGGGAAAAGGACAGTATTATTTTAAAACGTAACCCATACCAGTTTATTCATTACGGCGAAATGCACTATCCAGGATCTTACTTACAACGCATCTTTTAGATTAATATACAATGTAAAAATTTAACAACGTACGCTTAATTATTGCATTCACAAAAAGTCTTAAATTTTACACCTAGGTAAATGTATATAGTGGCTGGGTTCCGTAAAACGTTGAAATGTACTGATGCAAGTTGTGTATTTGAACAAGTCGCACAACTGTAGACTTAAGAAGTCACTCACTATACAAAGTAAATACACCAGGATTGATTTAATTTACGAGACATCAAACTGGTTAAATAGTTGGTAAAATACCCGGTCTATCCTCTGTACCTTCTAGAAT